>JAPEBW010001962.1:0-16785 GCA_027405785.1 Ophiocordyceps robertsii
AATTAAGTACTTATTCTATAGGAAGTTAAATACTAAACGATATTTTCTTTAGTAAGAAGCTCTTATTAGCCTTTAAGTCTAACCTTAATAATAAGCACCTTTTCCTTAACGCGCTTATAATAAAACTCCGAGATAAGCAGGCCGTAAAAGCGGAAAAGGCCGCGGCTTACTAAGCATACCGGTTTAATAATCTCCCTTACCCCTTTTTAAGGTATTATACCGCGATAGCCTACGGAGCTAGATAGGACGTAAAACGAGTCCCGCTTAGCTAAGCTAAGACTACTACCCTTTAAAAAGCAATCCGCTTTTAGAATACTAATAAAGGATAGACTATAAAACGATAAAATCTATACGACCGAGTAAACTAAATTTAGTATTACCCGGACGGATCGATTATCCTTTAAATAGAAGAAGTAAGGATAAGCCGACCTTAAAACTATCCGGCTTCCCGCCCGCTAAATACCCTCCGGATCGAGCTTATAATAAAGTTACTCTTTCCTTAAGACGATAAGCTTAGCGGATATTTCTACTACGTACTGCTAATAGAATTTAGCTTAAAGGCCTTAACCGGAAATCCGCTTTAGAGGATACTTAGCAGTTTTTTAATCTAGTATTACCGTTTAGCCTTATCCGCTATAGCCGCGCTAATTAAGGCATTTTCGGGACTCTCGATTAATAAAAACGAGCTTCTTACGTTAAGGGCCCTACGGCGCACCGGATTTCGGGATATATATAAAACGGAAGGTTAAGCGCTTAGCGAGAGTATTAAGACCGAGACCTTAATAATAAGTAATAAAGACGCGGTAAGCGATACCCTTAGCGGGCTAAACCTATCTATACTAAGCGCGTAAATGCTAAAACTAAGTATAGCCTTAAGCCCCTTAGTAAGAATAGTAATAATATCGAACGAACAATTCCTTAGTCTTTTTCGGGCACTAAGAAAAGAAGACGCGCTTATTAGGCCTTAGGAAAAACCTTAATTACGAGCCGAGGATATAAAGAGATTTAACCTATTAAGACCTTTAAAAGCGTTCTTTAACGAAGTTTAAGAAGATAATAAAGCTAGTATATTTTAAGGAGTTAACCGTTTTATCGACTTTATCCGCCGAAACGCTAGTAAAGGCGAGGCCTATATAGACGAATTAGCTATCTAACTACCCTCCTTCCTTTAAGGAAGTACGGCGGAATAATATTTTAAGGACCTCTCGGAACTATAATAAGAAGAACTTAGCGAGCCCGGCATCGGACTAGGCTAATAGATATCCGCCTTATAAAAACGGTTCGAAATCCGCCTAAATATAGCGATATAGGCACTTAATAAAAAGCACTTTACTATCGAAGATATAGTAGTAAGATCCGACTTTAAGTCTTAGATATTATGCTTACGATATAAAGCTAAGGCCGCGCTTTACTAGCCGGATTACCTAACTATAGTAATCTACTAAAAGCTAGACGTTTACTTATAAGAATCCTTACGACGCTTAGTAAGGAACGAGGATATTAATAAATAGATTAATAAATATAAGGAAATTCTTCTTTAGCTATAAGTTAAATATACTTAAGGATCTTAGAAGCACTTACTAGCGCGAAAGAAATAGATCTAACTTATAAAAAGGCGAGGGCCGACTAGCTATACCCCGTACGCGCTTAAAAGATAGTTTAAGACGCCTTAGCTATCTATTAAAGGCTTGCTAAGACTAAGGGTTACGTTTTTAGACCGCTTAGTAAAGGCGGATATACCTTAGACCTTATAGCGCTCGCTAAGTTAAGGAAGAAACCCGCCTAAATAGCTAAGAATATAAGTTAAGGTCCTCCGGCTAAAAAGAGAAAGGACCTTTAAGACTATATACTCGCTAACGCTAAAGCTAAAACGGGCGTACCCCGCGACTAAGAAAGGTACTATAGTAAAGACTAACGACTATTTAAGGGATAAAGAGTACGATATAAAAAGAGCTTAATCGGATACCGATAAGAGCTTAAAGGAAACCGCAATCTATATTATAGCAGACTTAGTATAAGAGGCCGATAAAGCGTATGGATTTTATAGCGAAGCATTCCCCTTAAAGAATAAGCTTTATTAATACGTCGAAGATAAACACCCCCTTAACCTTAACCGCGACGTTGCTATATAAAAACGCAGCTTAGTATAGTAAGTAGTTATTCGGAAGCTATAAAACGTTTAGATAGTTAAGGCTTCCCCCGATATCTAGCTATTAAACCTTAATAGGCCGTTACGATTTACCTATATACGCTTACTAGTCTATAGAAAAGAAGGGCCTAGGATAAGTATTAAAGCCTATACGGATACCGGGGTAGACCGAAACCTTATTTAAGCCGACTTAGTAAAGACCTTTTAAGACATAACTATAAACTCCTCTTAATAAATTCCTATTTAAGGAGTAAGAAGGATAGCTACCGTTAGATAAGCGGAATTTACTACTTATATACTAAGAAGGCTAGATAGTAGCCTCGTGGTTATAAAGGTAAGGATCGGCGCCTAGATAGTAAAACGCTTAGCGGCTAATATATTGCTTAGCTAAGACTTTTTAGTTCCTTATTAAGGGGACCTTATTAACTCTACGTCGGTCTTACGGATCGGGGCTTATAAAGGGATTAAAGCTAAAGTTAAGATAGTCCGGCTAAGACTAGCGATATATAGGCGGGTAATCTACTTAGTTACTACGACGATTCTAGCTAGTTCTAGCTACGCCTTACTTATATAAGTCCGGGCGCTGCTATTAAGGCGTAATATAATATTTTTCCCTAATAACTTTAAGCTCGCCTAAATAATAATATAGGATTATAAGAGCTTTATAGCGATAAACTATTTTAAGGAACTACTAGTACTCCGCTAAGGCTAAAAGGTAAGGATAATTACGGACCTTAATAAGTAGTTCTAGCTATATAAGGAGGTTAACGCCACGGCTCCCTTAGCGGAAGCCCTTATAGAAAATCTAAATAGAATAGACCCCGCTAAAGACTTCTTATAAAAAGATCCTACTATAAACTATAAACTCGGAATCGGCTAAACTAAGGACCTGCCCGAACTTACTACCGATAAGGGCGTTTAGATTTACGCCGAAGACTTAAAATACGTATTAAAAGTCTAAGATATCCTTTAATCGTTTCCCCGCCTTTAAAAGGATAAAGGAGTAGTATATATAGATAAATCCGAATATATACGTATTCTTTTAGTAAAAAGATAGCAATACTAATAAGTCGCATTAAAATTATACCTATTAAGCGATAAAGATAAGAAAGTAGTAAATACGATATTCGGCTAGCTAACTATATAGGGCCGATTAAAACGAGTTTACGGGCTAACCCTATTCGCGGCGCCGGTATTCGTAGTATAGAAAACGGTAAATAGAAAGGAAAAGGGACAAGTAGTCGTAGACTTATAGGGGATTAACGCCGTTACTACCTTAAATACTTACTTAATACCCCTTTAAAGCGATATAATTAAACGCCTTTAAGGAAAGAAGTTTATTAGTACGGTAGACGCATAATCGTTTTTTTACTAGTTCTTAGTTTATTAAGACTACTAAGAAAGGTTTATAGTTATAAGCTATCGCGGGCTAAAAAGATTATTAGTAATACTTATAGGCTTTAAGAACTCCTTAGTATACGTCTAAAGGTTTATCGATAACGTCCTCCGTAGATACTAAGAATACGCGGCGGCCTATATTAACGATATTATTATCTACTTTAATACGGCCGAAAAACACCTTTAATATCTAAAAGCTATATTCCGCGCCTTTTACGACCGTAATATTACCTTATCCGGACTAAAGTCCTTCTTAGCGTACCTATCTATATAGCTCCTTAGATTTAAGGTAGACGCTATCGGCTTAATAAATATAAACGAACGCGTGTAAGCCTTAAAGGATATCGCGTTCTTAAAGAACCTTTAATAGCTCGAGAAATAGATCGGCCTTACCGGGTAGCTATACTATACGGTCCCGCATTTCGCTAAGGAAGTTAACGTCCTATAAAAACGAAAAACGGAGCTGCTTTAAGTAAGATAAGAAGACGGAGTCCCTTTAAGGGGCTAAAGACGGGCTCGATACGCCGCGAAAGCCGCTTTTTAGCCTACTCCGGAAGAGGAAGAGGCCTTCGCGATTTTAACTAAGAAACTTACTAAGCCTTAGATAATTTACTACTTTAACCCCGCCCGATAACTATTTATCTAGATCGATATATCCCGAGAATATAAAGTAGCGGCTATAGCTTTTTACTTAAAAGAAGGCATAGAATAAGATAGAAAGACGCTACTAGCCCGGACTAAGGTCTAGCTTATCGTTTACTTAAGCCGCGCCCTTTAAGGCAGAGAACCTTAATACTAGCCTATAGAACTTAAAGTAGCCGGTTTAGTATAAGCAGTATGTAAGCTACGCACTATAGTACTATCTATAAAAACACTATAAGTAGTTATCTTTACTAACTACGCGAGTACTTATAAAATCGTATACTAGAAATCCTTATTCTTTACTAGTATAAAATCTAATAATAAGCTAGTCCTCGCGTCTTAATACTTAAGCTAATTCCCGCTTAAGGTATGCTATATCCTAAGCGTTAAAAACGTCGTGCTAGACGCGCTTTTATATTTACCGCACTAAGATAATAGGCCGGTATCCTTAAACTAAGAAAGGGAATTAAAACGTATTTAGGAAGACGAGATAACGGACCGCGTGTTCCTTTATGCGGAAGCATTAATCGAATTGCCGCTCCGCTAGAAAATAATCAACGGATATACGGAAGATATATAGTAGGCAAAAATCATAGCGTAGCTTAGCGATAAAGATAAGGTCCTTAGACTCTTATTCCTCCGGTTATAAAGGTTGCTATACTTTATAGAGAACGACGGACATAAGAGACTATATATCCCTAAGACTTATACTAAGGAGATCGTTAAAGACGCTTACGCTAAATACTTTTATACTAGCCGTACCCGTATATAGTAAGACTTATCCGAAAGCTTCTTAATCTTATAGCTTAATAAATACGTAGATAAGGTCGTAGATAGCTACGATGCTTACTACTATAACTAAACCGACCGAGGTAAGACGCTAAGGCAGCTTATCCCGATTTAAAGCCCGCCGGTTTTATACTATATAATAGCGATAGATTTTATTACCGGGCTCTTAGTAGTTTAAGCCGAATAATCCTTATAAAAAGATCCTATAAGGAACTTCTTTAATACCTTACTAACTATAACCGATAAATTCTTAAAAATATATCTCCTTATCTTAAGCAACGACTAGTTTATAGCGGAAGACTAAGTATAAGCGTTATATACCGAACTACTCCGCGCTAATTAAGGGATTCCGAAGGGGATAATCTCTAACTAGGATATAAAGTTTACCTTAGCATTTTAGCGGACCTTATAGTAAGCCTTTAAATCGAAGCTTCTTATATCTACTGCTTAGCACCCTTAAACTAACGGCTTATCGGAAAGGCGAAACTAAACTATAAAAATCGCGCTACGATTCTTTACCGCCGATTTCCCAGACCTATACTAAACCGATATGCTAGTCGCCTTTTAGTTTAGCCTTAATAATTCCTTCTCCTTAGTAATTTACGCGGCCTTTAATAAGCTTATTATAAAAATAAGAATAGATAATAGCCTTTAGTTCTTAAGTAACTACTTATACTTATAGAACTAAAAGGTCTTATAAGAAGAAGCTAAGTTAGCTATCGCCTACGCTTAGGCCGCTATAAAGGATAAATATAATAAGAAACACCGGCCGCTAGAATTTAAGCCCGGCGATTAAGTCTAGCTATAGCTTAGTAAAGGCTACTATATTACGGACGGCAGATTAGCGAAGCTTTAAAAAAGACGCACTAGGCCGTTTAAGGTTACCGCTAAAGTAAGATAGCTTATATACCGGCTAGATATAAAAAGGTCCTTAAATATTTATTTAGTTATTTCGGTAGTATAACTATAACTAGCAGACGAGCTAGCTATACGCTTAAGACTAGTTTAGAATAAAAGGATACCTTACTTAAACGAGTAAGAAGTAAAATAAATCCTATAAAGCTATATAATAAAGAAAGGCGGCGGAAAGCTAAGGAAAGAGTTCTTTATAGCTTAAAAAGGCTAGCTAAGTAGCTATAACTTATAGGTAGACGAAAAAGCGGTCTTCTCGCTAAAGATCGTAAAAGCCTTCGAAAAGGCATAAAAGGAGTTAGCTACTTAAGTAGTTTAGATAAGAGCATAACGCGCGGCCTTTATAACTTAATACAAAACTCTCTAACTAAGAGAATTAAGCGGTTAGGCCTAAGCATAAGACCTAAAAGCTATTATAGGTTACGAGAAACTATAACTTACTACGCTTAAGGTAATTAGTTATTTTAATAATAATATACCGCCGTTTACCTTAAGTAATAAGGCCCTTTTAGTCTTATAGCACACTTATTTAAATTCTCTCCGCCGCCCGCCCTCTCTCCCTTCCTTTCTTCTTTTTATAACTATATTTCCCTTTACCGCTAGCTATAGCCCGCCGTACCTCGCTTACTTCTATACGTATAACTTTCTCTACCTTAAGCCTACGATTCTTATACTCGCGTTTTAAGTCCCTTTATCGTTTAACGTCTCTTATAGCTAAGACTAGCTATTCCGTAATTACTTCTTTAGCCCGCTCTCTTATAAGCCCCTACGCCTTTAATATAAAGGATATAAACGAGCTCTTAAGCTCTACGGAAATAAGGCGACTATCCTCTATAGCCTTAAGTCTTTTAGCGAGAGCTAAAACCTTTAAGTTTAAGCCTCTATATAAACCTACGCCGCCTTCCGTAGCCGCGCTTAAGCTAACGGATTCGACTTAGACTACGGCACCGTAAAGGACGGCTTATATTACCCTTTTTAAACGCTTAACTTAAACGACTTGCCTCCCGGCCCTATACTATAGCGAGGTTTAGATAGCCGGTTTCGCGGCAACTCCGCTATGCCTCCCGCCTAGCTCTTACCGTCCGGAAGCCCCCGCCGCCCGTATATTTTTTAAGGCGTAGCCGGAAATCTTTATTAGCGGAATAACTAGCTAATACTTAACGCCTTAAGGTTAGCTAACCTCGCTATAGTCCTAAGATTTATAGTAGCCGCCGTAGCTAGCGGAAACCCGCTTTAGCTAAACGATTAAAACGATATCCGCGCTATCCTTAACTACGTATCCGAGGCCTAGCTTAACTAGTTTATAGCCGGGTTTATAGCGGCGTCTTAAGTAACTATAGCTAAAACCTTATCTCGCTTTGCACGCGGTTTAGCCCGTGCTATAAAATCCCCTTCCTAGCCTATAGCCGCTATAGGCCTTAAAGACCTATTTAGTCCCGCTTAGCGAACGCTCTTCCCGCCTACCGCTATGCTTAGCCCGGCTATATAGAGGCGTATAAGCGCCTTACTATAGTCTATCCGCCGTTCTTCCTTAACCGGAGGAGATAGCAATAACTAGCCTCGCGATATATTCCGCCGCCCGATCCTATAAAAGCCGCTAGTAGTAACCGATATAATCCTTAATAGACCTAGCTTTATAGGCTTATACTCCGGCGATAAGATTATAATAATCGGGAGTTTCCGCTTAGCTATAAACTACGCTAAGTTCTACTTATAGGCCCGCGAAGAGTCTAAACGCGACTTAACTTTAACTTAGGCAATAAAGTTCTTAGGCTTCGATATCCGCCTTATCGGCCGCACTAACTACGCGCTCTATATTCTCGCCCTTAAGGCCCCCTTTATATAGAGGTTCTTTAAGACTATTAAGCACGTTTAGAACCTTAAGAGTAAGGAGTTAGGTATTAAGGCTATCGAGAACCTTATTACCTACTTTTAAGTAAGAATATAAACGTTCGATACCTTAATGCTTACTATACTTATTAATATTAGCGGGATAGCGCACCCTTACCTTAATACTTTCTTAGTAGCTAGACGCGCGTTAGTCGGCGGAAAGGCGTAGGTAGTAGCGCTATATAAAAAGGATAATAAGTTAAAAAGCCCGGCAATTAAGAGCGGGGGATAACTACGATAGCGGTAGTAAGTAAGATATAATATCTCGCTTATAGGTAGCTTATAGAGCTAGTAAGTAAAACGGGAGACTTAGCGGAGGATTAAAAAGCGGTATAAGAAGGGTAAGTAGGATAATAATACGAGATAAGGCCCGAATAAAGCTAGTCTCTCGTAATATATCCCGCCGGGAAACTTAAGTATGCCCCGGCGCGGAGACTCCTTACTACTTAGTAAGGGCCCGAACACACGCTTTAAAAGAAAGTCAGAAAAACGTTACTATAAGTTTTAGCTAAACGCGCTAATTACCTTAATAAGGATAAAGCCGCATAACTAAATATAAAGTAAGGATCTATAATAAAGCCGCTTACTAACTATCTTAAGCTACTTAGCTACTATCGGCCGGATAAGCTAATAAAACTATCGGAAGGATAAAGATAGCGTACTACTAATATAACGTAAATTCGCTACTATAAAGCTATTACTTAGCACCCCCTTTACTTTATCCTTACTTTAAACTAATAAGGACGTTAGCTTTTCTTTCTTACTTAAGGGAGTTATTATAGAATCTAAATAGCTACGCTTAAACTCCTTACTTTACTCTTAAGGAAGCCTTACGGAACCCCGTAACGGGAACGCCCGGAACACGCACTATAAAGGCTCGCCTAAGGAGATATAATAAATATTACCGGTCGGACCCCGCTAAGGTTTCCGGGATATAACTATAGATAGTTAAGAGCTTACTTAACTATAGTTTACGATATATTTAACTATAGGAGATACCGTGGAAACTATTAAGCGGATTCCGCTAATATCTTTAAGGGATTTCTAGGGATTTCTATAGGATATCTTAACTATAGTTTAACCCGTTTTTAATTACGGAAGCACCTTAAAAGATATGGGATAAACCTTACCGCGATTTTTAAGGGATATCTAAGGATATTTAAGGGATTTCCCTAACTATAGTCTATAGTATTTTTAACCGGGCTTATACTTAGTTTATTAAGCGATTCTATAAGGATATCTACGGTTTACTTTACGTACTATAGATAGTATAGTTAAAGATCCTTAAAATTAGCTTAAAGAACTAAGTATAAAGTAGCTAGCTATGCCTTTAAGAAATAGATAAGCTTTTTACTATTTTTAAACCCTTATATACGTTTATATGCGGAAATTAGTCCGTTATACCGGCTTAACCGGCGGTAATTAGTCTATAATACCGGCTTTAACCGGCGGTAATTAGTCCGTAGTACTAGCTTTAACTAGCGGTAATTAGTCCGCGCCTTATCCCTTTATCTTTACGCTATAAAGCGTAGCATTTCTTCTTTTATTTATTATATTTAAATAGACGTAATTATAATAAATACCGTTTTTTTATTAAATAACTTAAAGAACTTACTAAGTATAAAATACTAAGTAATCTTTATTAAAGCTATTTAATTATAAAGATTCTTATAAGCTAGTTTTATATTACGGAACCTTTAGCATTTCTTATATATTAAGTAGTCTTATATAATTTATTTAATTTAAATTTACTTACTAAAAAGGATAAAGAAGACTTAGTATAAACTATTAAACTAAATAAAGTAAGGGTATCTTATTATGCGGATTTCTTAAGTTAAAACTAGCTAAAGAAGAAAAAAGAAAAAAAGGAAAAAAGTTAAGAGAAAGAGGAGCGAAGACCTCCTTTTATACTTTTCTAAGGCTACTTAAAGGTTTTACTTTTATATGCTTTTATATGCTTTTATATATTAAACTATAAATTATATCTTATATAACTTATAAAGTTACTAAACTACTTTTTAAGCTAATAAAAATAGCTTACGCTATCTTTATTATTAGTTATAAGTAATATACGCTTTATTACTTACGATTAGCTTATAAGACTAAATATCCTTATCTTAAAACCTTTTATAAGATTTTATCCTCTTTTAAAGTAAGGCCTCCCGCCTTAGCTTTATATAAGGTATTAATTAATTATATAAAGTATTAGTCGATCTTTATAATATAAATCCTATTACTAACTAAAGCTAACTTAAGCTAAATATAAGCGCGTTTAGCTTATACTACTTATAGCTAATACTAGCCGTCTTTAACTATTAAGCTATATCGTCTTTCTTTATAACTACTAATATCTACTTTAATAATTATAACTTATAACTAGTTATATTTACTTTATTAGTTACTCCTTTATATTTAGCAGTATTTACTTTACTAAATATTAGTACTTTTAGTACTTAAGATTACTAATAGAATAAGGTTTTTATTATACGGTGCTTATATTAAAGCTCTTTAACGATATTAAGCTTAAGTGCTATACTTATACTACTACTACTACTTATATCGCCGCTACCTCCTTAGCTATACTTATACTTATAATACCCTTATAAGTAACTATACTATTACTAGCCTTTATAACTTTACCCCTTAATAGCCCCTTTATTACTTTTAAGACCGCTAAGTTAAGCGCTATAAGTCTACTTCTTTAAGTACGCTATCTTTATACTAACCTATAACTTAATATAAGCGGTAAGTATTATTTAGCGCCGCTTATAATAAGTCTTATATACGCTACTTATTAAGTAGCTATACTTACTATAAGTAAGCGGGTTGCTTTAGCGGTAGCTCCTTTACTTATACTTATACTAGCCGCGCTTATAAAGCGGCTTTAGCCGTCCTTACTATTATTAAGATAGCTTAAAAGGCCGACCTTAGTAGTAAGGTAGTTAAGGTATAATTAAAAGCCGCCGCCGCCGCTTACTATTACTTATACTCGCTTAAGCGGATAGGCTATATACTTAAGTAAGTCCCCTTTTTCTTTTCTTTTTTCTTTTATATTATGCTTATTATAACAATTAGCGCTAACTATCCTTAATTAAAAACACCGCCTTTATAGCGCTATTAGCGGTGCCTTTATCTATCCCCGCTGCTTTTATCCTAGCTATTTATACTACTTATAATAGCGCCGCCGCCGGCCTTATTATGCCCGCCGCCGCCGCCGCCTTTTTTAACCCCTTCGCCGCCGCCGCCGCTTAAATATCTAGGCTAAAAAGCCGTCTCCGCGCCTTAAAGGCCGCCGCCGCCGTCTTTAAGAAGAAGGGGGAGGAGGAGGAGGGGGAGGAGGAGGAGGGGGAGGATAAAGATAATAATAAGGAAAAGACTAAAAATAAAGACAAGTAGTATAAGCCTTAGTCGCTTAAGCTAGGCGGCCTTAAATATAACTCTTTTTCCCCTCCCGCTTTATAAAATGCTATAAGTAATAAAAAGGCTAGCATTACTTCTTATTTCCGCTTAAAGGGGAGCTGCTAGTTACTAAGCTTATTATTTTTATTTACTAGCCTATAAAAGGCTTTAAACTTATTTAAAGTATTAGCGCTTATAAGCTTTTATATAGGCTTTTAAGTTAAGTTTAAGTAGCTATGCTATTTAATAAGCACCTCTTACTACTTACTTTTACTTACTTTTCTTTAATAAGCTACTTTTACCTCCTTAATTATAAATTCCTCTTCCCCCTTAACTAAGATTATAAGCGGCTAAGAGTTTATAACCGCTTAACTAAGTAAAAGGTCTTAAGCCGCTTAGTATAATAAGTTTATATTAATCTTATTATATATCCTTAAAAGTAACCTTTTAAGCTTTATAACTTATAAGCTAATAACTCTCCGCATTATAAACTTTATATATAGCTAGTTAAGCTTCTTTTTTAAGCGGCCGGATTAATAGTTATAAAGGTCTAACTAAACTTTATCCTTTAATATAAAACTTTTTACTAAAGACTTAAACTTATTAATATACTGCTCTTAATCTTACGCGGCCGCTACTATTACTAATTAGTAATAGTTTATAGTCTCCCTAAGTTTTTAAACAAAGTAAGTAGCTTAAGCTTTTAGCAAGGCGGCTAAGTGCTCTTCCGCCGCTATATCCGCTACTTAAGGTATTAAGGAGGGGGGTTTAAAGCTATATAATATAAAGAAAAGGGTTATACTAATAAATGCTTAAGGCTTACTATTTAAAGTAAGCTACGCGGCTAAGAGCTAATAGTTTTAGTTTGCTTAGTTTTAAGCTATTATAGCTTATAAGTAGGCCTATACCTTATAATTAATACGTTCCGGGCCTTTATTAGTTTATAAGTAATATATAAAGCTAAGTAGCTAAGTAACTTAAAGCAGCTTATAAAAGTACTGCTAAAAGCGCCTTATTTAGTTAAAGCCTTTATCGCTTATAATTAAGATAGGCTAGCTATATATTTACGCTTAGTATTAAAGGAAACGTTTTATATATACCTCCGCTTTTATAAAAGGTATTAGCTTAAGCACTACTTTTTTACTAAAGCGGTTTTTAATAACCTATATATAGCGATTCCCCTTTAATATAAGCGGAAGGTTTATTATAAAATCTATTTAAATATATATTTAAAACCGGTCTAGGATTAATAGCTACTTTAAGAGCCCTTTATAAAGCGCTTGCTAAATCTTTATACGGCCGTAAATATTATAGTTATAAAGGAAGCGGCGTATATAGTACTATATAAAGTGCTAATAAAAGTCCTTTATAAGCCTTACCGCCGTGCCTTATCGGCCGGGGTAGCCGATAATACTAAAGTCGTAAATTAGCTATACTAGCTTCCTTTAAAGCTTATTCCTTAGCTTATCCTCCGGTAAGGCGTTTCTTTTATTAGCTTTTATCGTATAAAAGGCGCCTAGTACTTATAACCTACCCCTTTAGCGGAGGTGCCCTTTTAAGTCGATATAGTAATCCGCTACCTATACTTTTAATTATAGCTTTAGATTTAAGGAATATACGCCGGATTTTATAGCGCGCTATACGCTTTTATATATACGGTCTTAAAAAGCTAGCTTATTTTAAAGACGCTAAAGGCCTTTATCTTAAAAGACCCTCGCTACTTAAGCGCCTAGGCTTACTTAGTCCCTAAAACTTAGCGCTTAAGGAGGCGTTAATAAAAAGGGTAGGATACCCGCTTTTAATATAATAAGCGGGTCTACCTTATTAAATTAAGGGGTTAAAGGCTTTTTAATAAAAGCACTAAATAAGGGGGTTAAAGGCTCTTTAATAAAAGAGACCTTAATATATATATATAACGCCGCTTATAGAATAAGCTATAAATCCTATGCCTTAATATCTGCGTTTATAGTGCGGTCTTAATCCCGCTAAGAAAGCGCGTTTAAGATAGCGGAGTCTTAACCCGGCTTATACTTAATTTAAAAGTTAAAGCGGGATAAGTACTTAGCTTAATAAGCCTACTACTTAAAGAGGTGCTAGTAGGTTATAAAATACTTAAGGTTTTAGTAGTTTATAAGGACTTTAAAGCTTTTATAACTATAAAGCTTTACTTACTATTACTTAAGATAGCTAATAATAGCGAGTATTTCTTTATTATAAATAGCATAGTTTCTTTTTACTAAAGTTAGCTTCTTTAAGTAAAAGGCTATAAGCTACTTCCGCCCCTTTACCTTTTATAAGAGCATGCCTTTAAGCGCTTAGCCGCTATAGTCTGCTTTTATTATAATAGTGCGGTTAAAATCTGCTACGCCCTACGGCGTAAGGATAGGGGGATAGGGCGCGGACTAATTACCGCCAGTCGGGGCCGGTACTGCGGACTAATTACCGCCGGTCGGGGCCGGTACTGCGGACTAATTACCGCCGGTCGGGCCGGTATAACGGACTAATTACCGCACGTAAACGTATATAAGGGTTTAGAAATAGTAAAAAGCTTATCTATTTCTTAAAGGCATAGCTAGCTACTTTATACTTAGTTCTTTAGGCTAATTCTAAGGATCTTTAACTATACTATCCGTAGTATATAAAGTAAACCGTAGATATCCTCGTAGAATCGCCTAATAAACTAAGTATAAGCCCGGTTAAAAACACTATAAACTATAGTCGGGGAAATCCTTTAGATATCCTTAGATATCCCTTAGAAATCGCGGTAAGGTTTGTCCCGTGTCTTCCGGGGTGCTTCCGTGGTTAGAAACGGGTCGAACTATAGTTAGGATATCCCGCGGAAATCCCTAGAAATCCCCTAAAGATGCCGGCGGAATCCGCCCGATAGTTTCCACGGTATCTCCTATAGTTAGATACGTCGTGAACTATAGTCGGGTAGGCTCCTAACTATCCGTAGTTATGTCCTGGAAACCTTAGCGGGGTCCGACCGGTAATATTCGTCGTATCTCCTCGGGCGAGCCTTCGTAGTGCGTACTCCGGGCGTTCCCGTCGCGGGGTTCCGTAGGGCTTCCTTAAGAGTAGAGTGAGGAGTCCGGGCGTGGCCGTCTGGATTCCGTAATAAAACGGGTCGAACTATAATTAGGATATCCTATAGAAATCCTTAGAAATCCTCTAAAGATACCGGCGGAATCCGCTTAATAGTTTCTATAATATCTCTTATAGTTAGATATATCGTAAACTATAGTTAAGTAAGCTCTTAACTATCCGTAGTTATATCCTTAAAACCTTAGCGGGGTTTAACTAGTAATATTTATCGTATCTCCTTAAGCGAGCCTTCGTAGTGCGTGCTTTAAGCGTTCTTATCGCGGGGTTCCGTAAAGCTTCCTTAAGAGTAAAGTAAGGAGTCCGGGCGTAGCCGTTTAGATTCCGTAATAACTCCCTTAAGTAAGAAAGAAAAGCCGATATCCTTATCGGTTTAAAGTAAGGATAAAGTAAAGGGGGTGCTAAGTAATAGCTTTATAATAGCGATTTTACGCTATATTAGTAGTATGCCGTCCTTATCCTTTTAATAGTTTTATTAGCTTATCCGGCCGATAATAGCTAGGTAGCTTAAGATAGTTAGTAAGCGGCTTTATTATAAATTCTTACTTCGTATTTAGTTATATAGCTTTATCCTTATTAAGGTAATTTAGCGCGTTTAGCTAAAACTTATAGTAACGTTTTCCGACTTTCTTTTAAGGCGTATATTTAGGCCCTTACTAAGCGGTAAGGAGTCTCCGCGCTAAGGTATACTTAAGTTCCTTAGCGGGATATATTATAAGAGACTAGCTTTATTTAAGCCTTATCTTATATTATTATCCTACTTACCCTTTTTATGCCGTTTTTTAATCCTCCGCTAAGTCTCTTATTTTACTTACTAGCTTTATAGGCCGCTTATAAGCGAGATATTATATCCTACTTACTACCGCTATCGTAGTTATCCTTTACTCTTTATTACTAGGCTTTTTAACTTATTATCCTTTTTACGTAGTGCTACTACTTACGCTTTTCCGCTAACTAATACGCGTCTAGCTACTAAGAAGGTATTAAGGTAAGGGTGCGCCGTCCCGCTAATATTAATAGGTATAGTAAGCACCGGGGTATTAAACGTCTATATTCCCGCTTAAAAGTAAGTAATAAGGTCCTCGATAGCCTTAATGCTTAACTCCTCGCTCTTAAGGTTTTAAACGTGCTTAATAGTCTCGAAGAACCTCTATACGGAGGGGGCCTTAAGGGCGAGAATATAAAGCGCGTAGTCGGTGCGGCCGATAAGGCGGATATCGAAGCCTAAGAACTTTATTGCTTAAGTTAAAGTTAAGTCGCGTTTAGACTCTTCGTAGGCCTATAAGTAAAACTTAGCGTAGTTTATAGCTAGGCGGAAACTCTTAATTATTATAATCTTATCGCCGGAGTATAGGCCTATAAAGCTAAGTCTATTAAAGATCGTATCGGTTACTACTAGCGGCTCCTATAAGATTAAACGGCGGAATATATCGCGAGGCTAGTTATCGCTATCTCCTCCGGTTAAGGAAGGACGGCGGATAGACTATAATAAGGCGCTTATATGCCTTTATATAGCCGGGCTAAGCGTGGCGGTAGGCGGGAAGGGCGTTCGCTAAGCGGGACCGAATAGGTCTTTAAGGCTTATAGCGGCTATAGGCTAAGGAGGGGATTTTATAGTATAAGCTAGACCGCGTGCGAAGCGAGATAAGGTTTTAGCCGTAGTCGCTTAAAACGCCGCTATAAACCCGGCTATAAACTAGTTAAGCTAAGCCTTAGATATATAGTTAAGGACGGCGCGGACGTCGTTTTAGTCGTTTAGCTAAAGTAGGTTTTTGCTAGCTATAGCGGCTACTATAAATCTTAAGACTATAGCGAGGTTAGCTAACTTTAAGGCGTTAAGCATTAGCTAGTTATTCTACTAATAAAGATTTCTAGCTACGCCTTAAAAAATATATAGGCGGTAAGGGCTTCCGGATAGTAAGAGCTAAGCAGGAGGTATAGCGGAGTTATAGCAAAACCGGCCGTTTAGACCTCGCTATAGTATAAAGCTAGGAGGCGAGTCGTTTAAGTTAAGTATTTAAAGAGGGTAGTATAGGCCGTCCCTTATAGTGCCGTAGTTTAAGTCGAATCTATTAGCTTAAGCGCGGCTGCGGAAGGCGGCGTAGGTTTATACGGAGGCTTAAACTTAAAGGTTCTAGCTCTCGCCGAGGGACTTAAGGCTATAGAGGATAGCCGCCTCGTTTTTATAAAGCTTAAAAGCTCGTTTATATCCTTTATATTAAAGGCATAAGGGCTTATAAGAGAGCGGGCTAAAAAAGTAGTTGCGGAATAGCTAGTCTTAGCTATAAGAGACGTTAAACGATAAAGGGACTTAGAATAAGAGTATAAGGATTATAGGCTTAAGGTAAAGAAAGTTATACGTATAGGAGTAAGCGAGGTGCGGCGGGCTATAGCTAGCGGTAAAGGGAAATATAGTTATAAAAAGAAAAAAGGAAAGGAGAAAGGGCGGGCGGCGGAGAGAATTTAAATAGGTATACTATAAGGCTAAAAAGGCCTTATTACTT
>JAPEBW010001963.1:0-16762 GCA_027405785.1 Ophiocordyceps robertsii
AAATCCTAGCTTAAAGAAGCTAACACTTCCTCTTAAGGGTTTTGTCGATTAAAATTCTTAACATTTCTTAAACTATTTCTTAAGTGCTTTATAGGTTCCTAGGTATTATCCGAACTAAGATAGTCCTTTTACTTTACTAAATAAAAGTATTCCTAATTTTCTTTTTTCTTAGCGAGTATAGCCTTTACTATATATTCGCTATCTTCGACTCTCTTTAAGTCTAGCTCTCGTACTACCTTAGCATTCTATAAAGTCGGTTCTAATAAAGATATATAAAAAATAGGGTATATAAGTAGACTAGTTAGAAGTTCTAACTTATAATTAACCTTTCTTGTTTTCTCTATAACTTTAAAAGGTCCTATCTTTTTATAATCTAAAGACTTATAATATCTATTAGTCTTAAGATTCCTCGTTAGAAGATATACTTTATCGCCTTTAGATAAAGAAGGTCTTAAAGACTATCTCTTATTATAATAATACGATATCTTATTAGCAACATATTTCAATTCTGATTTTATAAATCCGTATAAGCTTATTAACTGCTCGGAGTTTAATATAGCCTTTTCGGCTATAACCTCTTTCGGTAAAGAAGACCTATAGGCTTCGGGTATAAAGCTATAATTCGCGAATGCCGGAGTATTCTTAATAGGCTTAAAATAAAAAGTATTATACGCTAACTATACTATAGGCAATTTAGAAAGCTAATTATCCTACTAATAATTTACGTAGCTTTTAAAGTATTGCTTACGCGTTTAATTTAATCGTTTTATTATTCCGTTTATAATAGGGTGAAAAGCAGTAGATAATTCATGCTTTATACTTAAGGCTCGCGTTAAGCCTTGCTAGAAATTCGAAATAAAATTCCGATCCTTATCCGAAATATTCGAACTTGGAAGTCCTTAATTAGCTATAATATATCTTATAAAAGTATAAGATAACTTTTCTACATCCATAGCTTTATATATTAAAATAAAATAGCCGTACTTCGTAAAACGATTAACTATAACTAAAATAAAATCGTATTTTATACTAGTTGTAGGATCTATAGACTTTAGTAGTTTCGTAATACAGTTTAAGGCTATAGAGTCCTAAGGTCTTAAAGAAACTTCTAGAGGAATTAAGTTACCGTAAGGCTTATATCGTGCAGCCTTGCTTTTATTACATACTTCGCATAACTTAATAACTCCTTAGATTTTCTTAGGGAGGTTATAGGTATTATAATAGTTTTTAATTCTATTATAGGTTTTCGTAATACCTTAATATCTATATAATAGGTGCGAATAAAAATCCGTTATAACTATTTTCTTAGTCTTTAGGGTAAGGAATAGCTTATTCTTATAAAACGCTATTTTTCCCTCCTACTTAAGATTCTTATATCTTTCCTTATTTAGGTTCTTATAAGAATTCTTAAGTAATTTTAAAGTAGTAAGATCTCCTTATACGTTAAATAGTATATATAACGTCTTTAACTCTAAATTACTATTATTATTTAGAAATAATAAGGTCTCCTTATAAGGCTCTTTTTTATCGTTAAGGTCCGGTTATCGGCTAATTATATTAGCTCGGTTATTCTTAAAACCTTTCTTATAAATAATCCTATAATTAAATTCTAAAAGGAATTCAGCCTATCTTATTTCCCTAGCATTTAACTGCTACGTCGTGGTAAAATAACTAATATTCTTATAATCTATATAAACCTTAAGTTTATATTTATTTCTTAAAATATAATACCGAAATTCTTTAAAAGCATATATAATAGCTAAGAATTCTTTATCCTAAATAGGATAATAAATCTCTACACTTACTAGCTTCTTTAAGTAGAAAGCTATTAGTTTAAGAATATTGTTCTCGTCGCGCTAGCTTAGCTACGCGCCTAATATAAAATTAAAAGCATCCGTTTTTAATTTTAACGGCTTCTCTATATTATAGGTATTTAATATAGGCTCTTTAATAAGTAATCCTTTAATCTTTCTAAAAGCTTCGTCTGCTTTTAAGTTCTACTTAAAAGGGTCCGTTTAAGCTTTCTTTAATACCGAGAGGATTAGTATAATTATCTTAGAAAAGTCCGATATAAACTTCCTATAATAATTTACATATCCTATAAAGCTTTAGATTTCCTTAATATTCGTAGGAATTAGCTAATCTTTAATTGTAGAAATCTTCTATAAGTCTATCCTTATATAAAAAGGAGTAATTATATGCCCTAAGAATTCTACTTTTTATATATAAAAGCTGCATTTCTTTAGTAAAATTTATAAGCTAGCTTTTCCTAAAGCTTTTAGCACTATATCGACTTCTTTATAGTATTGCTTTAGCGTGTATAAGTAAATCATAATATTATCTAAATAAGCCGTGTAGAAACGGTCTAAATAAGGATTTAATATACTATTAATTCTTTTCTAAAACGTTGCCGGTATATTAGTTAATCCTAAAGGCATAACTAAAAATTCGTAAAGTCCGTATCGCATTCCGAAGGCTATTTTAAATTCGTCTCCTTCTTTAATGCGTATTTAGCTATAAGCAGATTTAAGGTTAACCTTAGTATACTACTGCTTATTAGCTAATCTATCTCTTTTCTCGCTTATAAAAGGTAACGGAGTCCGGTCCTTTATCGTATCGTTATTTATCTCTCTAAAATCGATATAAAGTTAAGTTTTCTCTTTATCTTTACTATTCTTCGGAGTAAATAGTTTAGGAGCTCTATACTTTAATTTAAACTCTTTAATATAACCTTTTTATAGGTTTTCGTTAATATATTCTTTTAATAACTTTAGATACTTCTTATTTAAGTTATATATCTTCTAAAATCTAGGCTTAAAGCCTTCCTTTAACTTAATTTCGTAAACCTAACTACCGCGTAGTAGTAATCTATCTTTAAGTAGCGGCGTAAATATATCGAAATATCTCTTTAGTATATTTCTAGGTATTTTTAGATCACGATCCTTAAGGTGTTCTAAATTAATAGTACCTTCCGAACGTCTCGTATACTATATTCGCTCTTCGGGGTGCTCTAAATTAATAGTACCTTCTAAACACTATAAGCTAATCTTAGGTATCTTATTCTTAATCTTTCTTTTATTCCGTTTCTTCTTAATCTTATCTTTTTACTTAAGGTATTGCTGCTTAATATCCTTTAAGGTATTAAATAGATTTTCTCTTAATAAATTATAAGTAGCTTTATAATTATCTCCGGGGCTTTTAGTTTCTTTACTAAGGTTTAGCGCTATTTTCGCTTATATTATACTAATCGTAGTCGTATTATCTTTAGTCGTACTAGTCGTCTTATCGTCTTTCGTTACGATATCTATTATTACGATATTTATATTTATATAAGAAGCTTTGTTATCCTTATCGTTGCTATTCTTTATATAGTTATCGTTAGGTATTGCCGTATTTAAATTATTTAAGGGTTTCGTTCTAGGTTCGTCCTTTATTAAACTATAAAGCGGGATATTTAAGGTATCGTCTTTAAACCTTAAAAGGCCTTTATCCTAATTTATTATAGGATTATATTTCTATAAAAGGGGTAGTCTTAATATAATATCATAGCTAATAGCTAAGACGTTAAAGGAATCTTTAAAGTTATAAATCCTAATCGTATACTTAAGAGGATTAGTCTCTAGCATAATCTTGCCGTTATTATACTTAAAGGGTAATCCTTTTGCTAAAAGAAGCATATAAGGCTTATCCTTTCTTATACAACGTAATTCTAAACGATTTACCGTTATAGGGGAAATATAGCTACTTATCGCACCGCAATCTATTAATGCGTTAAGGCGATGTCCTCTTAATTTTAATATAAGGGTTATTTTTATACTTTAAGAATTATTATTTAACGTAAGTAAGTTCTATTTACTAGGAAATAGCCTTATTATTCTTAGGCTCGTTAGGTTTTTACCTTATCTACCGACTTCTCGGTAGATCTTAATTCTTTCTATAAAATTAGTCTATTTAAGTAACTAAGCTATTTATAAGCTTTAGAAACTAGATTCTTACTAGCTTTAAAGTTCCTAACTGCTTTACTAATAATATTAACACCTTTAGTACGATTAATTTCTCTTTACCGTTTTAAGTCGTTAATTTCTTCTTGCCTAGCTTTTAGCTAATATTTAAACATATCTTTTAAGAATCTCTTTACTTATAGGAGCATTTCTAAATTATAATTCTTATTGCGAAGATTATAATTAATCTTAGAATACTTACTATATCGTTTAAACGTATCTTTAATAGCTATGTTAAGGAATTCCGTATCTTCCTTAAGCTTATCGGCTAGCTCGTTGTTTTTTTTTCTTAAGATCGTCTTTATCTTTAATTAGATTAGTAATATACGTAAAAAGAGATACATAATCTTCCTTTAGCTTAATTATCTTATTCGTTAAAGCTAAGTTACCGTCTTAAAGGTTTTCGATAGTCGTTTTATTATACTGCTTAAAGAGTAAAAGTTATTCGATTTTAATCCGGTTATTAGTATTTTCTTACGAAAGTTCCTCTTTATCGGCTTCGATATCCTTCTTAAGGGTTTTTATAAAAACCTTAGTATTAATAGTAAGTTCTTAGTTATTATAGCGGGTTGATTATTAGTCTTCCTTAGTTTAAGAAACTAGCCGCTTCCTTACTTATCTAAAAGGTATATAAGGCAGTTATTATTATAGTATCTAGTTTAGGAAAGCTACTTATATGCCCTATCCTTAATAGTAATTACCGTATCGAGATATTCTATAAAAAGAGCGTAAGGCCTGTCGCTATCTTCTTTCTTAGAAGAGGGCTCTTCGTTTTGCAATTTAAAGTCTTCGAGATTATAGCTTTCTTCCGTATTTAAAGGCGTGATATTCGTATTAAAATAAGGAGCGTTTTCGTCGTCTTTATTAATAGTTTATAAGGAAGTTCTATGCTAATAATTATCCTCGGTCTTAAAATCATTTTTCTACTAGTCGTTTAAGCTCTTAGCTTCTATCTTAACTTTAGGTTCTTCTTTATAAAGACCCTTTATAGGCAAACTAGTCTTAAACGGACTAAGGGTTAGTATTATAAGCTTTATATTAATATCGGTATCCTCGGTTAAAGGTAGTAGTAAAGTATATCGCAGATTATAGACAAAGAGGGCATTACTTTTATAAATAAGTATATTCCTTCCCTTAAAGGAATTCCTCTTCTTAATGCAATCTTTTGCGATATAGCCTTCCTTTGCATAATTAAAGCATTAAATAGCTTTTTTAGCGGGCTTTAGCGGGCTCGCTTTAAGGGTATCTAGGTTTATTGCGTCGTAACTTAAGTCGCGTTTTTGCTTCTTATTATTTTTCTTAACAACCCCGCCGGGAGTCGAACGGTGTTTCCTCTATTACCGGCGTTTATACTGCTTATTGTCTATCTAGACCGCTAGACTAATATAGTTTAATAGCGTCTCTAGCCTATCTAGGCGGTAAATTTCGTCTTAAACTTCTTCTTTTAGTCCTTCGTAAAACGTAGCTATAAGGGCATTATCTTCCTATTCTAGCTTAAAGGTTATCTATCGGAATCGAGCTACGTAAGCTAATAAAGACGTAACCTACCTAAGGCTTCTTAATTTATGCTCTGCTAATCGTTGCTTATCTATAATTCCGAACGTTTTTCGTAGAGCTTCTTCGAAGTTATCGAAATTCTTAAAAATATTCTTTATCTCGGGATTCCTATCTTTAAGACTATTATCTATATAGTCCTTAAGAATCGGTTTAAACTATATTGTAGCTAGGCCTTATAAGTAGCTAGATATAAACATAACCTTTACTACTTCTTAATTTATCGTAGTAGGATAAAACTAAAAATAAGCTTTAAAAGAGGTAATAAACTCTTATAACTTAGCTAATTCTTTAGTATATAGTTTAAGAGCTTTAATCTTTAAAATAGAACTACTATCTATAGAGCTTATTAAGGGATAAGAAAGCTCTAAATACCTTAAACTAGCCTACGGCTAACTAGTTAGCTATAGTGTCGTAGAAGTAGATATTTCTTCTTTTATTTATTATAATTAAATAGATATAATTATAATAAATACCTTTTCTTTATTCAATAACTTAAAGAACTTACTAAGTATATAATACTAAGTAATCTTTATCGGAGCTCTTAAATCGTAAAGACTCTTATAAGCTAGTTTTATATTATAAAACCCCTAGCGTTTCTTATACGCTAAGTAGCTTCGTGTAATTTATCTTATTTAAATTCACTTACTAAAAGGGATAAAGAAGACTTAGTATAGACTACTAAACCGAATAAGGTAAGAGTATCTTATTATACAGATTTCTTAGGTTAAAACTAGCTAGAGAAAAAAAAAGAAAAAAAGAAAAGGAGTTAAGGGAAAGATAAGTAAAGACCTCCTTTTATACTTTTTTAAGGCTACTAAAAGGTTCCCCTTTTATATGCTTTTATATGCTTTTATATGCTTTTATATATTAAGCTATAACTTACACCCTATATAACTTATAAGGTTACTAAAGTACTTTTTAGGCTAATAAAAATAGCTTACGCTATCTTTATTACTAGTTATAAGTAATATACGCTTTATTACTTACGACTAGCTTATAAGACTAAATATCCTTATCTTAAAACCTTTAACGAGATTTTATCTTTTTTTAGAGTAAGGCCTCCCGCCTTAACTCTATATAAGGTATCGGTCGATTATATAAGAGGAAGGCCTCCTGCCTTAGCTCTATATAAGATATCGGTCGATATAAATCCCGTTACTAGCCGAAGCTAACTTAAGCCGAATATAAGCGTATCTAGCTTATACCGCTTATAGCCGATATTAGCCGTCTCTAACCGTTAGGCTATATTATCTCTCCTTATAACTACCGGTATTTACTTTAATAGTTATAACTTATAACTAGCGGTATCTACTTTATTAGTTACTCCTTTATATTAAGCGGTATTTCTTTACTAGATATTAGTACTTTTAGTACTTAGGATTACTAACGGAATAAGGTTTCCGTTATATTTAGTTTTTTAGCAATTACTTATATTTATAAAACTAAGAGGTCTTTTAAGAAATAGCTAAGTTAGCTATTACTTATACTTAGGCCGCTATAAAGTATAAATATAATAAGAAATCCCGCTTGTTAAAATTTAAGCTTAGTGATTAAGTTGAAATATACCTTAGTAAAGATTACTATATTATTAATAGTTAGATTAGCAAAACTTTAAAAGAAATATACTAGGCCGTTTAAAGTTACCGCTAAATTAAAAAAACTTATATACTAGTTAAATAGTAAAGGATCCCTTAATATCTATTTAGTCGTTTTAATAGTATAACTACGCTTAGTAAATAAGCTAGCTATACGCTTAAAGCTAGTTTAAGATAAAAAGACGCTTTACTTTAATAAAAAAGACGTTAAATAAATCTTAAACAGTTATCTAATAAAGAAAGGTAGCGGAAAGCTATAAAAGAAGTTTCTTATAGTATAAAAAGCTTATCTTAGTAGCTATAACATATAAGTAAATAAAAAAGCGGTCTTTATGCTAAAAATTATAATAGATTTTAAAAAAGTATAAAAGAAGTTAGCTACTTAAGTAGTTTAGATAAAAATATAATAAGTAGCTTTTATAACTTAATATAAAACTCTTAAACTAAGAGAATTAAGCGGTTAAGCTTAAGTATAAAACTTAAAGCTTACTAAAAGTTATAAGAAACTATAACTTATAATACTTAAGGTAATTAGTTATTTTAATAATAATACGCCGCCGCTTACTTTAAGCAATAAGGCCTTTTTAGCTTTATAATATACCTATTTAAATTCTCTCCGCCGCTTTATACTTTTTCTTTTTTTCCCTCTTTTTATAACTATACTTCGTTTAGCCGCCGGCCTTAGCCCGCTATACCTTACTTATTTTTATATATATAGCTTCTTTTACTTTAAGTTTATAATCCTTATATTCTTATTCTAAGTCCTTTTATTATTTTATATCTTTTATAGCTAAGACTAGCTATTTTATAACTTTCTTTTTAGCTTAATTTTATTTAAGCCTTTAATCTTTTAATATAAAGGATATAAGCGGGCGCTTAAGCTATATAAAAACAAGGCGGCTAAACTTTATAGCTTTAAGTCCTTTAGTAAGAGCTAAAACCTTTAAGTTTAAGCCTTTATATAAACTTACGCTACTTTTTATTACTACGCTTAAGCTAATAAGCTTAACTTAAATTATAGCACTATAAAAAACGGCTTATATTATTGTTTTTAAACGCTTAATATTAATAACTTACCCCTTAGCTTTATACTACCGCATAGTTTAAATAGCCGCTTATATAGTAACTTAGCTATACCTCCTACTTAGCTCTTATAGTATAAGAGCCCCCGCTACTAATAAAGTTTTTAAGGTAGAGCTAAAAACCTTTATTAGCGGATTAACTAGCTAATACTTAACGCTCTTAAGCTAGCTAAGCTTATTATAGCCCTAGGATTTATAGTAGCTACTATAGCTAGCAAAAACCCACTTTAGCTAAACAACTAAAACGATATCTATACTATCCTTAACTATATATTTAAGGCCTAACTTAATTAGTTTTTAGCTAGGTTTCTAATAGTATCTTAAGCTATTATAGTAAAAACTTTATCTTGCTTTATATATCGTTTAATACGCGTAAGTAAATCCCCTTCTTAGCTTATAGCCGCTATAAGCTTTAAAGACCTTTTTAGTCCCGCTTAAAGCACGCTTTTCCCCTTAGCTACTACGCATAGCCCGGCTATAAAAAGGCGTAAAAGCGCCTTATTAAAGTCTATCCGCCGCTTTTTTTTTAACTAGAGTATATAGCGATATCTAAGCTCGTAATATATTCCGCCGCTAAATCTTTTAAGAGCTATTAATAGTAATTAATATAATCCTTAATAGGCTTAGATTTATAAGACTATTTTTCGGCAATAAGATTATAATAATTAAAGGTTTCTACCTAGCTATAAACTACGCTAAGTTTTACTTATAAGCATATAAGGAATCTAAGTATAACTTAACTTTATCTTAAGCGATAAAGTTTTTAATGTTTAATTTCTGCTTTATTAGCTATATTAACTACGCGCTTTATATTTTTACCTTTAAAACTATTCTTATAAAGAGGTTTTTTAAGACTAATAAATACGTTTAAAACCTTAAGAGTAAGGAATTAAGTACTAAGGCTATTAAGGACTTTATTACCCGCTTTTAAGCGGGAATATAAACGTTTAATACCTTAATACTAACTATTTTTATTACTATTAGTAAAACGACTTAACCTTACCTTAATATTTTATTAGTAGCTAAATACGCGTTAATCGGCAGAAAAGCGTAAGTAGTAGCGCCGCGTAAAAAAAGTAATAAGTTAAAAAGTTTAGTAATAAAAAGCAAGGGATAGCTATAATAGTAATAATAATTAAGAAATAATATCTTACTTATTAGCGGCTTATAAAGCTATTAAGTAGTAGAAATAACTTAGTAGTGGATGAAAAATAGTATAAAGAGTAAGTAGGATAAAAATAAGAGATAAGGCTTAAATAAGCTAGTTTTTTATAATATATCCCGGCGTAAAAAGATAAATATCTCTTGTTATAAAGACTCTTTATTATTTAATAAATGCTTAAACGTACGCTTAAAGGAAAGTTAAAAACCTTACTTTTAATTTTAGCTAAATATGTTAATCGCCTTAATAGAATAAAGATATATTACTAAATAGGTAATAAGAATTTATAATAAAGCCGCTTACTTACTATCCTAAGCTCCTTAACCGCTATTAGCTAAATAGGCCGAAAAAACTATTAAAAAAATAAAGATAACATACTATTAATATAGCGTAAAAACGCTACTATAAAGCTATTACTTCGCGCCTATTTTACTTTCTTTTTACTTTAAACTAATAACGATATTAACTTTTTTTTCTTACTTATAGGAGTTATTATAGAATTTAAATAGCTATGCTTAAACTCCTTACTTTACCTTTAAAGAGCCTTATAAAACCCCGTAGCGGGAACGCTTAAAGCACGCCCTATAAAGGATTACTAAAAGAGACGTAATAAATATTACTAATCGGGCCTTATTAAGGTTTTCGAAATATAATTATAAATACTTAAGAGCTTATCTAACTATAGTTTATAACGTTTTTAACTATAAAAGATACTATAAAAGCTATTAAACGGATTTTGTTAGTATTTTTAAGGGATATCTAAGGATTTTTGCGGAATATCTTAATTATAGTTTAGCCCGTTTTTAACTAAAAAAGCACCTTAGAAAATACGGGATAAATTTTACTATATTTGTAAGGGATATTGAAGGATATTAAAGGGATTTTCTTAACTATAATCCCTAGAATTTTTAATTAAGCTTATACTTAGTTTATTAAGTTATTCTATAAAGTTATTTACGGTTTATCTATTTACTAATAATAAATAATAAGATAGTATAGTTAAATATCCCTAAAATTAGCTGAAAGAACTAAGTATAAAGTAGCTAACTATGCTTTAAAAAATAGATAAGCTTTTTACTATTTATAAACCCTTATATACGTTTATATATAGTAATTAGTTTAATATACCGGCTAAACTAATAGTAATTAGTCCGTAGTAGCGGCCCCGACCGGCGGTAAATAGTCTATAGTACCGGCTAAAACTAGTAATAATTAGTCCGCGCCTTATCGACTTATCTTTACGCCGTAAGGCGTAGTAAAGAATTTAAGGAAAAAATAAAGAAGGACTTTCTTTTATACTCTTTTAAAGCTACTAAAAGTCTTTCCTTTTTATGCTTTTATATACTATTTTAGATTTTATAAGGTTATTAAACTACTTTTTTAGCTATTAAGAAAACCTTTTATAAGGTTTTATCTTCTTTAAAACAAGTCCTTTTATTTAACCTTTATTTAAAGCATTAATTTATTATATAAGGCATTAATTCATTATATAAAGCATTAATTTATTATCTTAAGCATTAATTAATTATATAAAGCATTAGTTGATTTATTAAATAGTAAATTTATTACTATTTAAAGCTAACCTAAGCTATATATAAGCATATTTAGCTTATACCGCTTATAGCTTATAGTAGCTATCTTTAACTATTAAGCTATATTATTTATCCTTATAACTACTAGTATTTACCTTAATAATTTTATATATATAGCTAGTAGTAGATACTTTACTAGCTCTCTTTTTATATTTAGCAGTATATACTCTACTTAATATTAAAACCTCTAAGTACTTAGGGTTACTTATATTATTGCGATTTTAAAATACTTAAAGAGGCTTTTACTACTATTACTATTATTACTACTCCTACTACTATTACTATTAATACTACAATGTTAAGGAATGAAATCAAGGAATTAATATTATATGCCCCTTTTAGTCGAGCCTTATTAAAGAGAAGACTTAAATAACTTAAAATAGCAATTCTAAATTAAAGTCTATAGAAAACGAGTAAAGGTTTATAATATTAAGACGTAAAAGCTACTTTAAAAAACTAAAGAAGTGTTATTTTACTAGCAATTTATTAAGGCTATTTATAACTTTCTAATTTAAAGAAATATAATTTATAGTAAATATATTTCAAAGAAATTCCTATTAAGCTTAAAAGTTATAGAATTTTACGTGCTTTAAAGCTATTTTTTTCTTTAGGCCTTTTAAGATAACAAGGCGTATAATCTTTTGAAAATCCATGTAAAAGACTAATAGTAGTAGACTTTTTCTTTAGAATTAATAGCTAAAGTCTTCTTTTAAGTCTTACAAATAATAAAAAGGGATTCTTTCTAGATAAAAGAGTTAAGGTAATATATATTAAGTATTAAATTAATAAAAGTAAACTAGTTATTATATAGTTTGTTAAGCTTTAACTATAAATAAATAGATAACCTTTAAAAGAAAGTAAAAGTGCCGTTATTAAGAAAGGAATATACCTTTTTAAGATAAAATAGAATGTTTTTAGCGTCTTTTTTATCTTTCTTTTAAAATATATCGAAAATAATTTCGAAAAATAAAAGGCAAGTATAAATTCTATTATAAAGATATATAGTTTCTTAAGGTATTTCTAAAGCTATAAGAAAATAAGAGTTAAAAGGGGCTTTTTTTACTATAAATAAAGTAACTATTAAATTCTATAGAAGGCTATTACTAGCTATAATCTATATTTAGGTGTTTTAAGTTTTTCTAGGAAATAAATATAGGTTTCGCCGCTAAGGTCTATATTAATAAACATATTAATAAAGTTTAAAGATTAGGTTTTAAAGTTAAAGTTTATTATTATAGTTCTTAAAATATAGAAATCTCTTAGTAATAAAAGAGGTACGTAAGTCTCTTTATTATTTAAAAGTTATAAGTTTCCGCGGACATAGAAACGGGCTTGAAATCCTTTTAAGAATTTATACTTATTAACTTTATAAGAATTAAGGAGCAAATAGGTATAAAAGAGAGTAAATATGTAGCTATAAGTCAGGAGATTGTAAAAATATAAAGAGTATATAAAAAGGTAAAAAAATAGGTAAGATATATATATATAAGGATAATAATCTATTTAAGGTAAAGGGGGGACTAAGGCCTCCTTATATAAACAATTCCTAGGCTATAAGTAACTTAAGTGATTTAAAAAAGAGCCCCCTATCTAGCGCAATTATACATAGTAGGCTAACAGCTATTATTAAGTTAATATTGTATTTATAAGCCTAGGGATTAATTCCGTAAAGAATCCAAGGTGGCGCAGCGACTTAGCATAGATTATGCGTATAGTCTCTATTTATACCTCTTCTTAATCTGCTTATACCTGGCTTATGTATGCGTGAAATAATTATATATGTATGGTATGTAGAAGTGTTTTGCGGATTTAATGTATATTTCAGCGTATTTTCGTCGTGTGTTATTTTTGCTTTATTTAGCTTATTAGCTGCGGGAGAGTATATTTTACTCCTTTATAGCCTCTCTTTAAGGGTACTTATAGTATATAAGTACGCTTTAGATATATAAACTAAAGTAAAGTAAAACCCTTTTTTAAAAAAAGGAAAGTTTCTATATTTATAGCTAAAGAAACCCTATTTTTTATAAGGAAAAACTTAAAGCTTTTAATCTTTCTTAAAGGGGAAAACGTATTTTTTTAAGTAAAACTTTTTTGTTTTATTATCTAAGAAAAACCTTTATATAAGTAAAAAACCTAAGGTTATATAGAGGAAAGCTAAATAAAGAAAGGAATAGCTAAAACCCTATGTTATAGCAATTTATATTATAAGCTTTTGAATTCCTAGTAAATTTTAGAATTTATTAAATAGCATAAAACTAAATCCCTTAGTAAATTCATATACTTTATTATCTTTAGATATTATATAATAAACCTCTATTTCCTTTTCTTTAACACTATTACGTGTAAAATCATATACTAAGCTTATATATTTCCTTATCCTATATAATTCAGGATTCTTTACTATTTTTAAAGCAGATTTATTATCTATAACATTTATAAGGACTTTACTTTTAAGTAAATTTATAAAAATTCCTTTTACTATAGTATTTAAACAGCTATTTAAATATAAAGCTTTTTTATTAGCCTCCTTAAGGCCTATATATTTAGCCTCGAATATAAAAAGTGCTATAAATCTTTGTTTTTAGCAAGCCTATCTTATAAGGTTATTACTTATAAAGAAATAGTATTTAAAGACCGACTTATAGTCTATAAGATCGCTAGCTTAATTAGTATTAGTAAAGGCTTTAAAAATAGCATATTAAATGCTATATTATAGTTATAGTATATACTTAGGCTAGGATATTTATTAAAACTTTTCTAGATCGTATCTAGTACTTTAAAATATGGCTTTCCTACATTAAAAGCAATTTTAGCGCATTATATTACTACGTATAATATATCTGGCCTTAAATATAATGCTAAAAATAATGCTAAAAATAAATCTAAGCCTATTTATATTAAATATAATAAGATATTTTCTTTTATAGCTATATAGTCCTTTGTTATATTTAATTTAACTCCCCTTATAGCAGGGGTTTTTAAGGTTCGTATATTTTGTTTATTAAATTCTTTTATCTTGTTAAGGGTATATATTTCTTAGGATATATATATGTCTATTATCGCTTTGTTTATAGTTATTGCTATTCCTAAGAAGTCTTTTACTTCGCCTAAAGATTAAATCATTAAGACCTTGCTTATATTATTAATTATATAAGTTAAAGAATTCTTTATCGGCCTAAAGAACAGAAGATTATCCACTTAAAACTAATATAGCTATATATAGCTTATTGTTTATTAATACCCCTTTGTCTATAGGTAGGTAGGAAAATCCTTACTTACCTAGGACCTTAGATAATAAATAATACGAAAGCCTTAGACTTTATTTAAGACCGTATAAAGCTTTTATTAATTTTAAAACTAGCTTTTCTTTTTAATTATACTCCTTATTTTTATACTTAGGGTCTTTATTTATTTTATAGTCTTTATAACCTTAAAGTATATTTATATATGTTTCTCTATTTATATCTACATGTATAAATGCATTTTTATATCGTATTGTAGTATTTACTATTTATTAATTATAGGCGGCATTTTTAAGAGTTTATTAGACTTAGGTCTAGCGGTTATAGAAAATGTTTTAATATAGGTTAAGCCGTATATTTACTTATAGCCTTATGCTATAAAGCGAGCTTTATACTTAGTTATATTATATTTATTATTCTTCTTAATTCTATAGACCTATTAGCCTCTTAAAGCCTCCTTACTACAAAGAAGCTCTTATATTTCCGAAGTATCTAGACTTATAAGTTCGTTTAGTTTAGTTAATATAGCTTTATTATAGTCCTTTACTTACGGACTATTTATAGCCTGATTATAAGTAGTAGGTTCTATAGTATCTTAATTTCCTTTTATAATAAAACGGATATGTTCTATATTATTATTCTTAATTTTAATATTATATTTAGGGTATTCTAAAAAATCTTTATAGTATTTAGTAGGCTTCTTAAGTATTTCTACTTAAATCCTGTGATTTCTTTACTAAGTATTGTTATTACTAGTATTATTATTACTAGTATTATTATTACTAGTATTATTATTACTAGTATTATTATTACTAGTATTATTATTACTAGTATTATTATTACTAGTATTATTATTACTAGTATTATTATTACCAGTATCTTTATTACTAGTATTTATATTATTAGGATTTATATTACTTATATTTATATTATTAATGCTTATAATACTAGTCTTAAAAGTTTTATTGTTACTACTATTATTATTACTATTACTACTAGTATTGTTATTTATATTACTAGTACTATTATTTCTAGTATTATAGTTATTTAGCAGCTTCTTTAAAAAGGGCATATTATTAAAATCAGTATATTCTTCTTTATTTAAAAAGTTATCCTTAAGTATAGTTATATCTTTAGCAATTACTCTTTTTGTTTAGAAAAGTCAAATATTTTATAGGCGGTATATCTATAGCTTATTATTACCCCTTTATAAGCTCTAAGCTTAAGATTATTATTAGGGGTTTTATTTCTATAAAAATATAAAGTGCTTCCGAATACCTTTATTTTATTTAAGTCTTCTAAACTTAAAGCTATATTATCTTTCTTTTCTATAGGGGATATAAAGCCTATAGTAGAATGCTAGGACCTTTTATATATATATATAGCTGCTAAAATAGCCCCACCCTATAGGTATTTTAGTAGATTTAATGTAAAAAGCATAGCCCGGACTTTATTAAGTATAGTTCTCTTTATCCTTTCTATTTTGCCGTTAGAATAAGGGGTAGATATAGGACTTATATTATATATAAGGCCGTTCTTTAAGCAATATAGGTTTATAATGAATATTAATTCTCTTGTATTATTAAAGAAAACCTTTTTTATAGGAGTCTTATTTATATTATTTTCCAATTCCTGCTTATTTTCTAAGAATTTAGGCAGACATTCTGCCTTATCTTTTTTAAGATATAATCTTAGATATCTAGTTATAGCGTCTAGAAATAATATAAAGTACGTGTATTTATTATAAGTAGAGGTTTTTATCAAGCCTTAAATGCATTTTTTATATCGTACTGCAGTATTTGCCAATTATTACTTATAGCTAGCATTAATAAGAGTCTAGTAAACTCGGGTCTAGCGGTTATAGAGAAGGTTTCGATATAGTCTAAGCCGTCTATTTGCTTATAGCCTTATGCTACAAAGCGAGCTTTATATTTAGTTATATTATTTTTATTATCCTTCTTTATTCTATAGACCTATCGGCCTCCTAAAGCCTCCCTATTACTAGGAAGCTCTTGTATTTCCCAAGCATCTAGACTTATAAGTTCGTCTAGTTTAGTTAGCATAGCTTTATCCCAGTCTTTTGCTTGCGGACTGTTTATAGCCTGCTTATAAGTAGTAGGCTTTATAGGATCTTTATTTCCTTCTATAGTAGAAAGAATATGTTCTGTATTATTATTATTAATTATTATATTGTATATAGGGTATTCTATAAAATCTTTATAGTATTTAGTAGGCTTCTTAGGTATTTCTACTTAAATCCTTTAATTCTTTTGCTAGGTATCGCTAGTATTATTATCGCTAGTATTATAATCTATATTATTAGTATCCTTCGTATTTATATTATTATTATTACTTATATTTATATCACTAGTATTTATATTACTAGTATTATTAGTATTATTTCTATTATTATTATTGTTGTTTTTATTCTGAGTACTATTATTTCTAGTATTATAGTTATTTAGCATCTTATTTAAATAGGGCATATTATTAAAATCAGTATATTCCTCTTTATTTAAGAAGTTATTCTC
>JAPEBW010001964.1:0-16755 GCA_027405785.1 Ophiocordyceps robertsii
TTAACGGTAGCTATTCTTCTTACTTCTTAAATAGGAATTTATTAAGAGGAGTTTATAGTTATGTCTTAAAAGGTCTTTACTAAGTCGGCTTAAATAAGGCTTTAGTTTGCCCCGGTATCCGTATAAGCTTTAATACTTATCCTAGGCCTTTCTTTTTTATAAACTAGTAAGCGTATATAGGTAAATTATAACGGCTTATCGGGGTTTAATAACTAAATATCGGGGGAAGCCTTAACTATTTAAACGCTTTATAGCTTTTAAATAACTACTTACTATACTAAGCTATGTCTTTATATAGCAACGTCTTAGTTAAGGTTAAGGGGGTGTTTATTTTTAACGTATCGGTAAAGCTTATTTTTTAAAGGGAATACTTCGCTATAAAATCCGCACGCTTTATCGGCCTCCTATATTAAGTCTGCTATAGTATAGATTGCGGTTTCCTTTAAGCTTTCGTTAGTATTTAACTAAGCTTTTTCTATATTATACTCTTTATCCTTTAGATAGTCGTTAGTTTTTACCGTAGTTCTTTCTTTAGTTACGGGGTATGCCCGTTTTAGCTTTAGTATTAGCGAGTATATAGTCTTAAAGGTCCTTTCTCTCTTAAGCCGGAGGACCTTAACTTATATTCTTAGCTATTTAGGCGGGTTTTTTCCTTAACTTAGCGAGCGCTATAAGGCTTAAGGTATATCTATCTTTATTAAGCGGTTTAAAAATATAACCCTTAGTCCCGGCGAGCCTTTAATAGATAGCTAGAGCGTCCCGGACTATCCTTTAAGTGCGTACGGGGTATAGCTAGTTAGCCCTCGCCTTTTTATAAGTTAGACTTATTTCTTTCGCGCTAGTAAGTACTTTTAAGATCCTTAAGTATATTTAACTTATAGCTAAGGAAGAATTTCCTCGTATTTATTAATCTATTTATTAATATCCTCGTTTCTTATTAAGCGTTATAAGGATTCTTATAAGTAAACGTCTAGCTTTTAATAGATTACTATAATTAAGTAGTCTAGCTAGTAAAGCGCGGCCTTAGCTTTGCGTTATAAGCGCGATATTTAAGACTTAAAGTCGGATTTTATTACTATATCTTTAATAGTAAAGTGCTCTTTATTAAGTGCTTATATTGCTATATTTAGGCGGATTCCGAACTATTTTTATAAGGCGGATATTTATTAGCTTAGTCCGACGCCGGGCTCGCTAAGTCTTTCTTATTATAGTTTTAAGAGGTCCCCGGAATACTATTCCGCCGCACTTCCTTAAAGGAAAAAAGGCAATTAAATAGCTAATTCGTCCGCATAGGCCTTACCTTTACTAGCGTTTTAGCGGATAAAGTTAATAAAACGGTCTACTCCTTAAAACGTACTAGCCTTATTATCTTCTTAGACTTCGTTAAAGGATGCTTTTAAAGGTCTTAATAAGTTAAATCTCCTTATATCCTCGGCTTATAGTTAAGGTTTTTCTTAAGGCTTAGTAAGCGCGTCTTTTTTTCTTAGTGCTTAAAAGAGACTAAGGAATTATTTATTTAATATTACTACTATTCTTACTAAGGGGCTTAAAGCTATACTTAGTCTTAGTATCTACGCGCTTAGTATAGATAGGTTTAGCCCGTTAAGGGTATCGCTTACCGCGTTCTTATTGCTTATTATTAAGGTCTTAGTCTTAATACTCTCGCTAAGTGCTTAACCTTCCGTTTTATACGCGTCCCGGAATCCGGTGCGCTATAAGGCCCCCGGTATAAAAGGCTCGTTTTTATTAATCGAGAGTCCCGAAAATGCCTTAGTTAGCGCGGTTATAATAAACGAGGCTAAACGGTAATACTAAACTAAGAAACTACTGGGTATCCTTTAAAGCGGATTTCCGGTTAAGGCCCTTAAGCTAAACTCTATTAATAGTATATAGTAGAAATATCCGCTAGGCTTATCGTCTTAAGGAAAGAGTAACTTTATTATAAGCTTAATCTAAAGGGTATTTAGTAAGTAAGGAGCCGGATAGTTTTAAGGTTAGCTTATCTTACTTCTTTTATTTAAAGGATAATTAATCCGTTTAGGTAATATTAAATTTAGTTTACTTAGTCGTATAGATTTTATTATTTTATAGTCTATCCTTTATTAGTATTTTAAAAGCGGATTGCCTCTTAAAAAGTAGTAGTCTTAGCTTAGCTAAGTAAGACTTATTTTACGTCTTATTTAGCTTTATAGGCTATCGTAGTATAGTACCTTAAAAAAGGGTAAGGGAGATTATTAAACCGGTATACTTAGTAAGCCGCGGCCTTTTCCGCTTTTATAGCCTACTTATCTTAGAGTTTTATTATAAGCGTATTAAGGAAAAGGTGCTTATTATTAAGGTTAGACTTAAAGGTTAATAAGAGCTTCTTACTAAAGAAAATATCGTTTGGTATTTAACTTCTTATAGGATAAGTACTTAATCGTGCGATATAGTCGCTCTTAGCTTAGCGGATATCTAAGGGATTTTTATTTAGATAGATAGGAATTACTACTATTTACTACGCCTTATAGCGTAAGGATAAGGGGATAAGGCGCGGACTAATTACCGCCGGTTAAGGCCGGTATTACGGACTAATTACCGCCGGTTAAGCTAGTACTATAGACTAATTACCGCTAATCGGGCTAGTATAACGGACTAATTACTATATATAAACGTATATAAGGGTTTAGAAATAGTAAAAAGCTTATTTATTCTTAAAAGTATAGCTAGCTACTTTATACTTAGTTCTTTAAGCTAATTTTAAGGATCTTTAACTATACTATCCGTAATACGTAAAATAAACTATAAATATCCTTATAGAATCGCTTAATAACTTAAGTATAAGCCCGGTTAAAAATACTATAAACTATAATTAAGGAAATCCTTTAAATATCCTTAAACGTCCTTTAAAAATCGCGGTAAGGTTTATCTTATATCTTTTAAGGTACTTTTATAGTTAAAAATAGGTCGAACTATAATTAGGATATCCCGCGGAAATCCCTAGAAATCCCTTAAAGATACCGGCAAAATCCGCTTAATAGTTTTTACGGTATCTCCTTTAGTTAAAGACGTTATAAACTATAGTCGGGTAGGCTCTTAACCTTCCGTAGTTATATCTTAAAAACCTTAGCGGGGTCCGATTAGTAATATTCGTTGTATCTCTTTAGGCGAGCCTTCGTAGTATGTGCTTTAAGCGTTCCTATCGCGGGGTTCTATAGGGCTTCCTTAAGAGTAAAGTAAGGAGTCTAGGCGTGGCCGTTTAGATTCCGTAATAGATCCTATCCGGGCCCGCTGCTTTTTAGCTCGCTATCTTACTTATTACTTAAAATATATCTATAAAGTTAATACGCCGCTTTATAAAAAGTTCCTTCTTAGCTATAAGCTTAAGAAGTCTTAAAAGCGTTATAGCTTTAATTAAAAAGAAACATTCCGCTAAAAGTTAAGCTTTCTCTTTAAAGTTAATAGTTAGTTAGTATTTATAGCCCTTACTAGTTAATAGTAATAAGTATGCTAAGTTTATAGGCAGCTTACTATATAGCTACGCTTACTATTTAACGTTTTATACCTTTATATTATTAGCGCTAATCTCCTTAAGGAAGTCTTTTTAGTGCTCTTATCTTGCGTTATATATAGCTTGTTTTCAAGCCGTAGCCGCTTTTTATAGTGCTTCTTAATTTGCTTAAGTCTTATATCCTTTATAGTATCTTTAAGCCTTTTTTATAGCTAAAGTAGCTTAGGCCGCCTTAAGGGTAAACTATACATTACCCTTTAAGATCGCTTACTTTTAGTATAAAACTATTATATAAGCGATTTTATTAAGATCGTTATATAAGTTATCTATCTTTAAATTAATTTCCTATAAGCTATAAAGCGTAGGCTATTATACCTTAAGCCGGGATAGGGTTTTTACTTTAACCTTTTTCTTTTTTACTTTTTTTTACTTTAGTATAGCTAATACTTCTTTTAGCTTTAAGCTTATCTCGAACGAAACTACCTATAAAACGTAGTTAGACCTTATAAGGTTTAAGTTTAAGCTAATAAGCTATACGGCTATCTTTATTATAGCGTATATAAGGTCGATCGTGCTATTTTTATACTTATAGAAGAAACGTATATATTCTCCCTTTTAACGTGGCTAGCTTAAGCTAAAGCCGCGCGGCCTCCTTAATAAATTGTTTTACCCTATTAAAGGTTTAGTTATAAGCGTCTTAAAGTAAGTAATAAATATTAAAGTCCTTTATTAAGACTAGTAAGCCTTCGTTATTAACCTCTTTTAAGGCCTTAGCAAGGCCTATTTATATTCTATCCGGTAGCGAGTATAAAGACCTTAACCTTATACTATCGCTAAACGTTATCCCCCCTTAGTTATATTTAGTTTATAGTATCTATATCCCCGCATTATGCTTCTTATAAATATATATTATATTACGGCCCTCTTTATAGACTAGCCGGTATAGTACGCTTCTTAAAGGCGGGGCCTTTAAGCTTTATATTTTCTTTATCTCTTAAAGCGCTATTATATTATACTTAGCGCGGTAGCTAAGGGCTAGTCGTGCTAGCTTATATCTCTTTTATATATTTTAATAAAGGACCTTGAATTTTATATATAAGGGGTTAAAGTAAAGTTCGTCGTTTAAAATAAAGTAATAGCTTAAGTTAAAAGCAACGCGCTCCGCTATCTTATATATCGTTTAATATTACTAAGGTTAGTGCTTATTACTTATACTTTAGCTAGCGGGGCTAATAGTATTTACTTATTCTTCTTTAGCCGCTTAAGGCGTTTCCGCGCTTATAATAAAGTAAGCCCTTAGTTCTTTATAAAGGGGAGGGAGATTTAAAGGTCCGGCTAGCTATAAGTACTAATAAAGCGTTATAAGCGGTTTAAGTAATAGTCTCTTACTTTATTTTAAGCTTTTACTACTATAAGATAGGTGCGGGACTATACTAAGTACTACCCGCTATAAGATATATAGTTATAAAGGATTTCGCCTTTCTTTACGCGGTATTTATCTTCGCCGCTTATATATAAAGTCCCTTTATAATAAGCATAAAGCTATATTAAGGTATAACGTTTAGCAATATACTTATATTTATAATAGTTATAGTACTAAGTAAGTTTAACCGACTTTTTATATAGCTTATATTAAAAGATTTAAGCCTTAAGAAATAGGCTTATATTATATAGCTTATTAGCCTTTACTAAGCTACTTACGTTAATAATAAAGGTTATAGCTATTAAAGTCTTAGTTTAAAGGCATATTACTTATGCTTATATTACTTTTACTTTATTAATATTAGCGATTTCTTTAATTAAGAGCGCCTTATCCGTCTTAAAGACCCTTATTAAAATATTCTTCGCGATTACTATATAGGCCCTATATATTATTATAGCCTCCGGCTTAAAAACGCTCTTTACTTAGTCTTAGTTCTATTAATAAGGTCGTACTACTATATTAAATATTACCGTAATATCCCCGCTTAAAAGGCGTCTTACTATTATAGTAAAAGAGATATTAAGCGCTATATTAATCGCTTTAACTATATCCTTTAGCTCGCAGTTTAAAATATCCGGCGTCGCTCTTATTAAAACTACTACTAGCTCGCGTTTATACTAAGGCAAGACTAGCTTTATCTTTATATTATACTATACTAGTCCTTTAAAGCTTACTACTACTATTACTTAAGTCTTTTTAAGTCTTTTTAAGCCTTAAGCTTAGCTTTATCTTAGCTCTTATTACGGGCTATACTATAAAAAGAGCTATAGTTATACTATAGCGAACGACTTAAAGTTAGGCTAATATATAAGCAAAGTCGTATAAGACTTTACCTAAACTTAGCTTAAGTTTAACCCGAACTTAACTTAAGTATAGGCTACTTAAGCGACCCCTATAAAGTATAAAGCTATATAGCCTAAATAAAGATTTCCCCTTTCCCTCTTTAGCTTTAAATAAACAATTATTTAGCTACGTATTACTAAACTAAGTATATATAGGCCCTTAATATATTTAAAGCTCCTTTTAGATAAGGTTATATAACTTAAAAAAAGACTTACTAGCTATAATATAGCGCGAGTAAGAAGCCTACTTAATATAAAGGGGCTATGCTTAAGGGGCCTAGGAGGGAGGGCTAAGAAAGGCCGATATCTAAACGAAGGTTAAATAAGCGATCCTCTCGCTATAAGCAAGGGCTATTAAAACGAGCTACTAAGTTTAAGTAAGCTAGCAGTAAATTTAATAGCTAATAAGCTAGTTTAAGGCCTTAATATAAAAGCTAAAGGAGATAGTAAGGACGTATATATAAGGAGGGGCTAGCTTATTAATCGGTAGTTTAATACTACCTTATAATATAATAATAAGGGCTATAACGCCTATAATAAAAAAGGAAGTAATAAGGAAGAAAGACTAGCGAAAGCTACTTTTAGCGCTAAGGAAATTCGACGGCTAGCGGCGCTACTTTACGCCTTAAGCATAATATATATAAGTAAAGTACAAGATTAACTAAGACTTTGTTTTAAGCTTAAAGGAGGTTTTTTACTTAATCTATAACTACTTAAATATAAAGCTATAGTAAATTATAGCGACTTATTATAGCACCGGCGCGGATTAAGGTTATAACTAGTAGAAATTCTTTAAGTACCTTAATTCGATCTACCTTAACGTTAATATTTAATTATAGGCGATAGCGGCTATTTATACGATTAAATAAAGAAAGAACTAAACGTTCGCGGCGTTCTTTTTTAAGTTTAAGTAAAGGCTTTTTTAAGTAGGAGGGGGGTCGTGGCTATACGATATATAGATCGTGTTCTTAAAAGGCGCCTTAGGCCTTTATCTTAAAAAAGCACTCGCGATAGTCGACCTCTTAACCTTAAGCTTCTTAGCGTATATTAATTAAGTAGCGTAAATCGTAGTAAAGCTAAAAAGGGTTTAATAAACTAAGTAGCTATTTTAAGGCCGGAAGAAGGTAATAAGGGGGGTAACTTAAGACTAAAAAGACTTAAAGGGTAATACCTTAATAAGTAAAATTAACGCTATAACCTAGCTAAGAGGAGGATAAAGCTAGCTTAATATATAGAAGTATTTCGCCTATAAGGTAATAAGGTATATTGCTTGCTTTTATAAAAGAAGAAAGAAAGAACCTTATAAGTAGCTATAGCTATAACTAAGGAGGTAACTAAAGTAAATTCCGATTTAAGAAAAGAGGAACCTTAATATAAAGTCGGGCGCTAAAAAGGAAAAAGAAATAATAAACGGCTTAAAGGTTAATAAAAAAGTACCTTATGCTAAACTTAGTACTACTTAAGGTTAGTATTTATAAAAAGAAGGGGCTTAATATACTTATAAATATAGGCTATAACTACTATATTATATTAAGTAAGGGGGTAGCGATAAGGCTATAAATACCTTTTATAGATAAGATAAGGAGGCTATTATAGCCTTTCTTAAAGGATATACTAACGCTTTAAATAAAGGGGATCGTAGCGTTTAAAATAAAGATTAATAGATACTTAAAATAGATATTCGCTTATATAATACTAAAGTTAAGCTATAACGTGTTTTTAAGGAGACTGTAAATAAAGAAGAATAAGGTAGTTTATAATACTAAGGGGGATTAGATTTAGTATAAAAGAGCGGGGATTTAGATCGGCCTTTAAGGATTAAAAAAAGCTATAAAGATCGCAAATATCTAAGAAGCGAAGCTAGTAAGCGCCTTTATCTTCGCAGCGGAGTATTAATAAGAAAAGGCTTAAAAGGATAACTAAAGGCGATAATAAGCACTTAATATAAAGGTAGTTACGATAAAGGATATAAAAAGGGCCTTTTAGCCGAAGACGCCGGTTAACTTAGCGGACTATATCCTAGCTTAAGCACTATAAGCTTATTTAGACCTTTTTATACTTATAAAGGCACTTAAGCAACCCCCGTTCCGATTAAGTATAGACTATAAGATCTATCTTACTTTAAATAAGGATAGTAAGGAGCCGCTATTACTATAAGGGCCCTTTTATAATATATCGAAAGAAGAACTCTTTATCCTTCGGAAGACTTTAAACAAGCTACTAAAAGTAAACCTTATCCGCTTAAGTAGTTTATTAGCCGCGGCGCCGGTATTATTTATAATAAAGGCTAATAGCTACTTATACTTTTACTATAACTACTAAGCCTTAAATATAATTATAAAAAGGGATTAGTATACGTTACTATTTATTATAAAAACGCTAAGGATATTAGCGAAGGTATATTAGTTTACGAAACTTAATATCGTCGTAGCGTTTTATAAAATTAAAATCGCAGAAGGCTATAAGTTTAAGACGGCCTTTTAAATAAAGTTCGGACTATTTAAGTAATACGCGTGCTTATTTAGCCTTATAAAAACGCCGGCTACCTTTTAACGCTATATTAACTAAGTATTAAAGGACTACTTTTATAAGTTCGTTATAGTATATATAGATAACGTTTTAATTTACTTATTAAGGTCGCTCCGCGACTATTAAAATAAGGTAGCGAAAGTACTTAAAAAGTTATAAAAGGTAGGATTTATACTAAACCTATAAAATACGACTTTATAATAAAAGAAGTAAAGTACTTAAGTTTTATTATATAAGCTAAGGGTAAGGTTTAGTATAACTTAAAGAAGATTTAAGCTATTTAGATATAGTAAGCGCTAAAAAACATAAAGGGCGTTTAAAGCTTCTTTAAGTTTATAAATTACTACTATACCTTTATCCTACTTTATACTAAGGCTTTATAATGCTTAGATAGCTTTTATAAAAAAAACGCGATATTCTTATAAACTAATAAGCACTAAGCCGCGTTTAAGTTTATTTAAAAGGTATTTTATAACGCGTTAATACTATAGCTATATAACCTAAAGAGGGAAATATACTTAAAAGCGGATTACTCCGGATATATAATAAGCAACGTATTAATATAAATAGGACTTAATAGGATATAATACTTAGTAAGTTTCTTCTTAAAACGACTTAATATAGCGGAGTATAACTACTTAATCTATAATAAGGAGTTACTTATAATTATATAATACTTAGACTTTTAAGGGGTAAAGTTATATAATATATTAGTATTTATAGTGCTAATAGATTATAGGAATTTAAAGTACTTTATAATAAAAAGGAAGTTAAACGAGAGGTAAAGTAAATAAGCGATAAAGCTCGCTTTATATAACTTTATATTAAAGTACCGCTTAAGGAGGTTAGTAGTAGTACTTAATACCTTATTACGCCGCGATTAAAATAAGCTAAAAAGGGTATTTAATAAAAAGGAAATAAGACGCGTAGTATAAATAGTCTTAAATAGCGCGCGATTAATAAGACGTTAAGTCCCCCTTAGCGGTAAGTATATAAACCTCCTATAATAATTAGTATAGGAAAAGCGTACTATCGTAATAATATAAGAAAAGGAAGAGAACGCGGGGTTAATCGCTTATATAAGTAAGGCGGACGACTTTATACCTTAAGATAAAAGTAAGGCGAATAAAGGTAAAGTTTAGCTAAAACTTAACTTAAACTTAAGCTAAGACGCACTTAAGGAATAAGTATAACCGGCCTGCATATTTAAGAAGTAAGAGATATAAGAGCGGTAAATAGCGATATTACGAAAAGATAAGGAGTACTAAGTAGTATTTTAAGCAATACGGAATAGCGATTAATCGCTTGCTTTAAAATAGTAATTAAAGGTCTAAGTAAGTAAGTATATAATTAATATAAGGGGGCGCCTTCGCTTTAAAGACTAGCTTTAAGTATTAAGTAAAGCTTAATACTTTAAGGAAAAGGAGGATAAAGAGCTAAACGAGCTTTAAGTATTAATCGCTTAATAGATATACGACTTAATAGCGGTAGGATACTTTACCGCCCTTTATATAGCTATTTATATACTTAATAATAAACTTTATAGTTAACTTACCGCTAATAAGAACTAAAAGCTCTTAAAACCTTTAAGTAATAACGGACTAGCTAATAAAAGCGATAATTCTAAAAGCGATATTAATAATAAGAGTAGTAGTATACGCTATTAAGTTTTTATAATCTTACTTCCGCTTTTATAAAATACTAAAATCTATTATCTTAGATTAAAGGATAAACTAAATAAGGCAATTTTAAAAGAAATTTTATTAATAGACTAAGGTTTAAAAAAAACTAAGTTTAGCTTACTACCTATAAACTAATAAGGCGATAAAGCGCGCAAACTAAGAAGTATAAGTATACCTTTATATATACGTTTGCTATAAGTAAGACGACTAAGGGGTATAGCTGCTTTATACTTAGGCGGCGCTTAATAATTAAGTAATATCGATAATAAGTATAAGCCCTTTTTTCGCTATATATAAGTACGATATTAAGCCGATTTAAATCGTATAAGAGGAGGGACTACTTACGCTAAACGCGGAGAGCGTACGGAGCTTTATATAAAGGATAAAGGAAGTTATTAACTTTCTTTAAACGGCGATCGCCGCGTTATAAGTAAGATAAAAAGAGATAGTAAACTAGCTTTATACGCTAGTAAAAAGACTTTAAGTAAGCAATAAGTTATAGCTAAATATAAAGAAGTATACTATAAATAAGCCTTACCGAAAGCTTAATTAGCTATACTAAAAGTATACTATAATAAAGGTAGTTAGCTTATATATAGTAAAACTTAATATATTAAAGAGAGTATATAAAAGACTATATATAAAGTTCTTTTACTATATAGCGGATAACCCCTTACTTAGCTAAGTAGTTAATAATTACTAGCTATTATTAGTAATTAAGGAAGATAATAAACTAAAGTACGTTATAAAGAAGATTAAATAAGCTTAGTAAAGACAGATTAAAAAGGGGAGATAGCGCTAAGTCTTAGTAAAGTAGTATAGGTACGCTAACTTAATATAGTAGCTAATTAGCAACTTTTAAGATATAATCGCTTTAAAGGAATTTAAAGGACGATATAGCAACGCAATAAAGAACGATAAGGGCGAGGTAAAAAGATAATAATAGGCTAAGCCGGGGAGTAAGAGATAGGATAAGGGAAGTAGCGGAAAAAAAAAGGAAAACTAAGAAAAATAAAAAAAGGTTTCGGGCTACACTTAATAAATATTAAGACGATTTTAAACGATAAGTATAAGGAGGACACGCTATAAATACGTACTAAGTATAAATAACGATAAGATAGATAAGGGATATAATAAGATATAATAAGATATAAAGTAAATATAGATAAGATATATAAAAAAACCACGACTTAATTAAAGCAAACTACTTACTACCCGCTAATACTAATAAATTAACTTTAAATATCGGGGTATATTTAAGCTTAGCGCGCTATAGTAATAATATAAGCTAACTTTATTTACTATAGTAATTATTAGTAATATCCTTTTAGCTAGCGTTTATTAAGGATCGGAGAATATATATATAAGTTAGTGCGGTAATCTTTAAACGTCTTTTAAGATATATAATCTTAAAGCGCGTTTATAGCTACGACTATATCGCTAGTATATTAATATTATATTAGCGTTATATTATATATAGTTTAAGAACGGGGATATATAAGTAAATAGCGCAATCCGGCGCGGGTATAAGTAAAATAATTATAAGCGTAGGGCGAGGCTTAATTTTAATAAGCTTTATACTAAGTATCCGCGTTAAGAGACGCTATACGTTTAATATATATAAGGTAAGGGGGGCGCCGTATAGTAGTGCTATATATCGCGCTCCGCTTACTAAGTAACGATAGTAAGCGCGAAGATTAATATAAAGGCGGTAGCGTATAGTCGCCGGGCGTGCTAAGAGGCGCCGGATAGGTAAACGCTTATAATATAGCGGGAGATAAGGCCTAGGGGGTTATAGTAAATATATTAAAGCGCGGCGCGGCGAAGCTATTATAAGAAGGGGCGCGTGTATAAGTAGATTAGTAATTAAAAAAAGAAAAAAAAAAAGAGAAAAAGAGGGAAAAAGGAAGGGTATTTATACTTAAGGACTATAAGCGGCGGGAAGGTAAGACGTGCCTTAAGCACTAATATTAGTAGTAAGTAAAGGAGATATATTATACTACCTTAGCGCTATTAAAGACGATATAGCGGCGCGGATAAGCAAGCGTATAACCTATCTAACGCCTTAACGTAATATTATTTAAGGGAGGTATTAGCATATAATTATAAGCACTATAAGGACGACTATACTAATTAACGCTAAGTGCGGAGCAGGGGGGCGGGGCGCCGATATTATATACTTTAATACGCGATAGCTTAAAAAGGGGATAGTATTATAAGCTATATTATAAAAAGAGCTATAGTTATATTATAGCAAACGACTTAAAGTTAGGCTAATATATAGCTAAAGTTATATAGGACTTTACGTAAACTTAGCTTAAGTTTAACCTAAACTTAACTTAAGTATAGGCTACTTAAGCGACCCTTATAAAGTACGAAGCTATATAGCTTAAATAAAGATTTCCCCCTTCCCTCTTTAGCTTTAAATAAATAATTATTTAGCTATATGTTATTAAACTAAGTATATATAGGCCCTTAATAGCTCCTTATATATAGCCTCCTTTATCGCGCTTTAAATAGCTTTATAAAGCTTAAAGTCGGCCTATATTATAGTTAACGCGCTCTTAGCGCGCTTTTTAGCGTAAAGGGGAGTTTTAACTATTACTTATACTTAGTTAAACTATATATATAAGACTATGCCTGCGATTTTATTATAGGCCTTCTTTTAATCGGTATTACATATAGTCTAGCTAGGCTACGCGCTATTATCTTATTAAGGTATATTTAGCTTTTTATTTAGGTATATAAAGCTTAAAGGCGTCTTATCGCGCTAAGCGCTATAATTAATACTAGTATAAAGCGAACTACCCCCTTACCCCCACGTCTCTTAGCTACGCTATAATATTATCTTAAAAAGGTAACTAATACCGCTAAATTAATTTATATTATTAATAAAAGTTTTAAACGCGATACGCACCTGCTATAAGTAAGTATTTAGTTTGCAAAAAGTTTTTTTTAATTAAAATAGCTTATAATACCTTATTTTTAATAGCAATAACTATATTAAGATATTTTTAAAAAAAAGCATAAAGCTTATTACTATTTTCTTTTTTAAAAGAAGGCTTTTTATTTATTTTATTAAATTTAAGATCTTTAAGATTATAGCTATTATTATCTTTTATACTTAAAGGTATAATACTTATATTAAAATAAAAAGCGTTTTCATTATCTTTATTTATAGTTTAAAAAGAAGTTTTTAGCTTATAATTATTTTTAATCTTAAAAGTATTTCTTAATTAATCGTTTAAGCTTTTAGCTTTTATCTTTATCTTTTTATAAAGTTCTTTTTTATAAAGACCTTTTATAAGTAAACTAGTTTTAAATAAACTAAGGGTTAGTATAATAAGCTTAGCGTTGTTTTTTTCGGTATCCTTAATTTAAAGTAGTAGTAAAGTATATCGCGGATTATAAGCTAAGAGGGTATTATTTTTATAAATAAGTATATTCCTTCCCTTAAAGAAATTCCTCTGCTTAATATAATGTCTTATAATATAGCTTTGCTTTATATAGTTAAAGTATTAAATAGCTTTATTAATAGGCTTTAACGGGCTCGCTTTAAAGGTATTTAGTACTACGCTTTATAGCATAAGGATAAGGGGATAAGGCGCGGACTAATTACTACTAGTTAAGGCTAGTATTATAAACTAATTACCGCCGGTTAAGGCCGGTACTACGGATTAATTACCGCCGGTTAGGCCGGTATAACGGACTAATTACTATATATAAACGTATATAAGGGTTTAAAAATAGTAAAAAGCTTATCTATTCTTTAAGATATAGCTAGCTACTTTATACTTAGTTCTTTAAGCTAATTTTAAAGATCTTTAAATATACTATCTTTCTATTTATCGTTAGTATATAGATAAACCGTATATATTTTTATAAAATCACTTAATAAACTAAGTATTAGCTTAGTTAAAAATACTATAGACTATAGTTAAGGAAATCCCTTAAATATCCTTAAATATCCCTTAAAAATCGCGGTAAGGTTTATCCTCTGTTTTTAAAGTTGCTTCTTTAGTTAAAAACAAGTTAAACTATAGTTAAGATATCCCGCGGAAATCCTTAAATATCCCTTAAAGATACTAGCGGAATCCGCTTAGTAGTTTTTATAGTATCTTTTATAGTTAAAGACGTTATAAACTATAGTTAAACGTTATAAACTATAGTTAAGTAAGCTCTTAACCTTTTATAGTTATATCTCGGAAACCGTAGCGGGGTCTAATTAATAATATTTATCGTATCTCTTTAAGCAAGCCTTTATAGTACGTACTTTAAGCGTTCTTATCGCGGGGTTTTATAAAGCTTTTTAAGAGTAAAGTAAGGAGTCTAAGCATAGCCGTTTAAATTCTATAATAACTCCCTTAAGTAAGAAAGAAAAGCTAATATTCTTATTAGTTTAAAGTAAGAATAAAGTAAAGGGGGCGCTAAGTAATAGCTTCGTAGTAGCGTCTTTATACTATATTAATAGTACGCTATCCTTATCCTTTTAATAGTTTTTTCAGCTTATCCGGCTAATAATAGCTAAGTAGCTTAAGATAGTTAGTAAGCGGCTTTTATTATAGATCCTTACTTTATATTTAGTCGTGCGTCTTTATCTTTATTAAGGCGATTAGCGCGTCCGGCTAAAACTTATAGTAAAGTTTTTACACTCTCTTTTAAGGTATATGTTTAAGCACTTATTAAGTAGTAAGAAGTCTCTACGCTAAGGAATACTTAAATTCCTTAGCGGGATACGTTATAAAAAACTAGCTTTATTTAAGCCTTATTTTATATTATTATCCTACTTACCTTTTTATACCGTTTTTAATCCTCCGCTAAATTTCTCGTACTACTTACTAGCCTTATAGGCCGCTTATAGGCGAGATATTATATCTTACTTACTACTGCTATTATAGTTATCCCCCGCTTTTTATCGCTAGGCTTTTTAACTTATTATCCTTCTTACGCGGCGCTACTACTTATACCTTTCCGCTAACTAACGCGCGTTTAGCTACTAAGAAGGTATCGAGGTAAAAGTAAGCCGTCTTATTAATATTAATAAGTATAGTTAGTACTAAAGTATTAAACGTTTATATTCCCGCTTAAAAGCGGGTAATTAAGTCTTTAATAGCTTTAGTGCCTAACTCCTTACTTTTAAGGTTTTAAATATGCTTAATAGTCTTAAAAAACCTCTTTACGGAGGGGGCTTTAAAGGCGAGAATATAAAGCGCGTAGTTAGTATAGCTAATAAAGCGGATATCAAAGCCTAGGAATTTTATTACTTAAGTTAAAGTTAAGTCGCGTTTAGACTTTTTACGGGCCTATAAGTAAAACTTAGCGTAGTTTATAGCTAAGCGGAAACTCTTAATTATTATAATCTTATTGCTAAAGTATAAGCCTATAAAGCTAGGCTTATTAAGGATTATATTAATTACTACTAGCGGCTCTTATAAAATTAAGCAGCGGAATATATCGCGAGGCTAGTTATCGCTATCTCTTTTATTTAAGGAGGGATAGTAAATAAACTATAATAAAGCGCTTATATACCTTTATATAGCTAGGCTAAGCGTAGTAGTAAGTAAAAAAAGCGTTTGCTAAGCGGGACTAAATAGGTCCTTAAAGTATATAGTAGCTATAAGCTAAGAAAGGGATTTTATAGTATAAGCTAGACTATATATAAAGTAAGATAGGGTTTTAGCTATAGTAGCTTTAAACGCCGCTATAAACCTAGCTAGAAACTAGTTAAGCTAGGCTTTAAATATATAGTTAAAGATAGCGCGGATATTGTTTTAGTCGTTTAGCTAAAGCGGGTTTCCGCTAGCTATAGCGGCTATTATAAATCTTAAGACTATAGCGAGGTTAGCTAACTTAAAGGCGTTAAGTATTAACTAGTTATTCCGCTAATAAAGATTTTTAGCTATACTTTAAAAAATATATAAGCGGTAGGGGCTTTTAAATAGTAAAAGCTAAGTAGGAGGTATAGCTAAGTTACCGCAAAACCGGCCGTTTAAACTACGCTATAGTATAAGGCTAGGAGGTAAATCGTTTAAGTTAAGTATTTAGAGAGGGTAATATAAGCTATCCCTTATAGTACTATAGTTTAAGTTAAATCTATCGGCTTAAGCGCGGCTGCGGAAAGCGGCGTAGGTTTATATAAAAGCTTAAACTTAAAGGTTTTAACTCTTACTAAGGGACTTAAGGCTATAAAGGATAGCCGCCTTGTTTTTATAGAGCTTAAGCGCTTATTTATATCCTTTATATTAAAAGTATAAAGGCTTATAAGAAAGCAGGCTAAAAAAGTAGTTATAAAATAGCTAGTCTTAGCTATAAAAGACGTTAAACGATAAAAGGACTTAAAATAAAAGTATAAAGATTATAGGCTTAAGGTAAAAAAGGTTATATATATAAGAGTAAGTAAGGTGCGGCGGGCTATAGCTAGCGGTAAGAGGAAATATAGTTATAAAAAGAAAAAAAAAGCGGGCAGCGGAGAGAATTTAAATAAGTATATTATAAAGCTAAAAAGGCCTTATTACTTAAGGTAAATAGCGGTATATTATTATTAAAATAACTAATTACCTTAAGTATAGTAAGTTATAGTTTTTTATAACTTATAATAGCTTTTAAGTCTCGTGCTTAAGCTTAACCGCTTAATTCTTTTAGTTAAAGAGTTTCGTATTAAGTTATAAAGGCCGCGTATTATACTTTCGTCCGAACTACTTAAGTAGCTAACTCCTTTTATGCTTTTTA
>JAPEBW010001965.1:0-16743 GCA_027405785.1 Ophiocordyceps robertsii
TACCGAAGACTTAAAATACGTATTAAAAGTCTAAGATATCCTTTAATTGTTTCCCTACCTTTAGAAAGATAAAGAAGTAGTATATATAGACGAATCCGAATATATACGCATTCCTTTAGTAAAAGGATAGTAATACTAATAAGTTATATTAAGATTATACCCGTTAAGCGATAAAGATAAAAAGGTAGTAAATACGATATTTAGCTAGCTAACCGCGTAAGGCCGATTAAAACGAGTTTACGGGCTAACCCTATTCGCGGCGCCGGTATTCGTAGTATAGAAGACGGTAAACGGAAAGGAAAAGGGATAAGTAGTCGTAGACTTATAAGGGATTAACGCTATTACTACCTTAAACGCTTACTTAATGCCCTTTTAAAGCGATATAATTAAACGCTTTTAAGGAAAGAAGTTTATTAGTATAGTAAACGCACGATCGATTTTCTATTAGTTCTTAGTTTACTAAGACTACTAAGAAAGGTTTACGGTCGTAAGCTATCGCGGGCTAAAAAGATCACTAGTAATACTTATAGGCTTTAAAAACTCCTTAGTATACGTTTAAAGGTTTATCGATAACGTCCTCCGTAGATATTAAGAATACGCGGCGGCCTATATTAACGATATTATTATTTACTTTAACACGGCCGAAAAATACCTTTAATATCTAGAAGCTATATTCCGCGCCTTCTACGACTATAATATTACCTTATCCGGACTAAAGTCCTTCTTAGCGTACCTATCTATATAGCTCCTTAGATTTAAGGTAGACGCTATCGGCCTAATAAATATAGACGAACGCGTGCGAGCCTTAAGGGATATTGCGTTTTTAAAGAACCTTTAATAGCTTAAGAAATAGATCGGCCTTATTAAGTAGCTACGCTATACGGTCCCGTATTTTACTAAGGAAGTTAACGTCCTATAAAAACGAAAGACGGAGCTGCTTTAGGTAGGACGGGAAGACGGAGTCCCCTTAAGGGGCTAAGGATAAGCTTAATACGCCGCGAAAGCCGCTTTCTAGCCTACTCCGGAAGAGGAAGAGGCCTTCGCGATTTTAACTAAGAAACTTACTAAGCTTTAGACAATTTACTACTTCGACCCCGCCCGATAACTATTTATTTAGATCGATATATCCTAAGAATACGAAGTAGCGGCTATAGCTTTTTACTTAAAAGAAGGCACGGAATAGGATAAAAAGACGCTACTAGCCCGGACTAAGGTTTAGCTTATCGTTTACTTAAGCCACGCCCTTTAAGGCGGAGAACCTTAATACTAGCCTACGGAACTTAAAGTAGCCGGTTTAGTATAGGCAGTATATAAGCTACGTATTATAGTACTATCCGTAAGAACACTATAAGTAGTCGTCTTTACCGACTACGCGAGCACCTACGGAATCGTATACTAAAAATCCTTATTCTTTACTAATATAAAATCTAACGATAAGCTAGTCCTCGTGTTTTAATACTTAAGCTAATTCCCGCTTAAAGTATGCTATATCCTAAGCGTCGAAAACGTTATACCGGACGCGCTCTTACGTTTACCGCACTAAGACGATAGGCCGGTATCCTTAAACTAAAAAGGGGAATTAAAACGTATTTAGGAAGACGAGATAATAGACTACGTGTTCCTCTACGCGGAAGCATTAATTAAATTACCGCTTTACTAGAAAATAATCGACGGATATACGGAAGATATACGGTAAGCAAAAATTATAGCGTAGCTCGGCGATAAAAACGGGGTCCCCGGACTCTTATTCCTCCGGTCGTAGGGGTTGCTATACTTTATAAAGAACGACGGATATAAGAGACTATATATCCTTAAGACCTACGCTAAGGAGATCGTCGAAGACGCTTACGCTAGATACTTTTATGCCGGCTATACCCGTATATAGTAAGACTTATCCGAAAGCTTTTTAATCCTACGGCTTAGTAAATATATAGATAAGGTCGTAGATAGCTATAATGCTTACTACTATAACTAAACTAACCGAGGTAAGACGCTAAGGTAGCTTATCCCGATCTAAAGCCCGCCGGTTTTATACTATATAATAGCGATAGACTTTATTACTAGGCTCTTAGTAGTTTAAGCTAAATAATCCTTATAAAAAGATCCTATAAAGAACTTCTTTAATACTTTATTAACTATAACCGATAAATTCTTAAAAATATATCTCCTTATCTTAAGCAACGACTAGTTTATAGCGGAAGACTAAGCATAAGCGTTATATACTAAACTACTCCGCGCTAATTAAGGGATTCTAAAGGGGATAATCTTTAACCGGGATATAAAGTTTACCTTAGCTTTTTAGCGGACCTTATAGCAAGCCTTTAGATCGAAGCTTCTTATATCTACTACTTAGCACTTTTAAACCGACGGCTTATCGGAAAGGCGAAACTAAACTATAGAAATCGCGCTACGATTCTTTACCGCCGATTTCCCGGACTTACGCTAAACTAATACGCTAATCGCCTTTTAGTTTAGCTTTAATAATTCCTTCTCCTTAGTAATTTACGCGGCCTTTAGTAAGCTTATTATAAAGATAAGAATAGATAACGGCCTTTAGTTCTTAAGTAACTACTTATACTTATAAAACTAAGAGGTCTTATAAGAAGAAGCTAAGTTAGCTATCGCTTATGCTTAAGCCGCTATAAAAAATAAATATAATAAGAAACACTGCTTATTAAAATTTAAGCCTAGCGATTAAGTCTAGCTATAGCTTAGTAAAGGCTACTATATCGCGGACGGCAAACTAACGAAGCTTTAAAAAAGACGCACCGGGCTATTTAAGGTTACTGCTAAAGTAAGATAGCTTATATACTAGCTAGATATAAAAAGGTCCTTTAATATTTATCCGGTTATTTTAGTAGCATAACTACGCTTAGCGGACGAGCTAGCTATACGCTTAAGACCGGTTTAAGATAAAAGGATACCTTACCCGGATAAGTAAGAAGTAAAATAAATCTTATAAAGCCGCATAATAAAGAAAGGCGGCGGAAAGCTAAGAAAGGAGTTTTTTATAGCTTAAAAAGGCTAGCTAAGTAGCTATAACTTATAGGTAAATAAAAAAGCGGTCTTCTCGCTAAAGATCGTAAAAGCCTTTAAAAAGGCATAAAAGGAGTTAGCTACTTAAGTAGTTTAAACGAGAGCATAACGCGCGGCCCTTATAACTTAATACGAAACTCTTTAACTAAGAGAATTAAGCGGTTAGGCCTAAGTATAAGACTTAAAAGCTACTATAGGTTATAAGAAACTATAACTTACTACGCTTAAGGTAATTAGTTATTTTAATAATAATATACCGCCGTTTACCTTAAGTAATAAGGCCTTTTTAGCTTTATAGTATACCTATTTAAATTCTCTCCGCCGCCTGCCCTTTCTCCTTTCCTTTCTTCTTTTTATAACTATATTTCCCTTTACCGCCGGCTATAGCCCGCCGCACCTCGCCTACTCCTATATATATAACCTTCTTTACTTTAAGCTTATAATCTTTATACTCCCGTTTTAAGTCCCTTTATCGTTTAACGTTTCTTATAGCTAAGACTAGCTATTCCGTAATTACTTTTTTAGCTTACTCTCCTATAAGCCCTTATGCCTTTAATATAAAGGATATAAGCGAGCCCTTAAGCTTTATAGAAACGAGGCGGCTATCCTCCGTAGCCTTAAGTCCTTTAGCGAGAGTTAAAACCTTTAAGTTTAAGCTTTTATATAAACCTACGCTGCCTTTTATAGCCGCGCTTAAGCTAACGGATTTAACTTAAACTATAGCATTATAAGGGATAGCCGGTACTACCCTCTTTAAACACTAAACTTAAATAACTCGCCTCCTAGCCTTATACTATAGCGAGGTCTAGATAGCTAGTTTTGCGGCAACTTAGCTATACCTCCTACTTAGCTCTTACTATTTAAAAGCCCCCGCCGCCTATATATTTTTTAAGGCGTAGCCGGAAATCTTTATTAGCGGAATAACTAGCCGATACTTAACGCTTTAAAGTTAGCTAACCTTACTATAGTCCTAAGATTTATAATAGCCGCCGTAGCTAGCGGAAACCCGCTTTAGCTAAATAACTAAAACGATATCCGCGCTATCCTTAACTACGTATTTAAGGCCTAGCTTAACTAGTTTATAGCTAGGTTTATAGCGGCGTCTTAAGCTACTATAGCTAAAACCTCGTCTCGTTTCGTACGCGGTCTAGCCTATACTATAAAATCCCCTTCTTAGCTTATAGCCGCTATAAGCCTTAAGGACCCGTTTAGTCCCGCTTAGCGAACGCTCTTTTCGCCCGCCGCCACGCTTAGCCCGGCTATATAAAGGCGCATAAGCGCCTTACTATAGTCTATCCGCTATCCCTCCTTAACCGGAAAAGATAGCGATAACTAGCCTCGCGATATATTCCGCCGCCCGATCTTATAAAAACCGTTAGTAGTAATTAACACGATCCTTAACGGACTTAGCTTTATAGGCCTATACTCTAGCGACGAGATTATAATAATTAAGAGCTTCCGCCTAGCTATAAACTACGCTAAGTTCTACTTATAAGCCTATAAAGAGTTTAAACGCGACTTAACTTTAACCTAGGCAATAAAGTTCTTAGGCTTTAATATCCGCCTTATTAGCTATACTAACTACGCGTTTTATATTCTTGCCTTTAAGGCCCCCTTTATATAGAGGTTTTTTAAGACTATTAAATATATTTAAAACCTTAAAAGCAAGGAGTTAGGTATTAAGGCTATTAAAGACCTTATTACCCGCTTTTAAGCGGGAATATAAACATTTAATACCTTAGTGCTAACTATACCTATTAATATTAGCGGGACGGCCTACCCTTACCTTAATACCTTCTTAGTAGCTAGACGCGCGTTAGTCGGCGGAAAGGCGTAGGTAGTAGCGCCGTATAAGAAGGATAATAAGTCGGAAAGCCTAGCGATAAAAAGCAAGGGATAACTACGATAGCGGTAGTAAGTAAGATATAATATCTCGCCTATAAGCGGCTTATAAAGCTAGTAAGTAAAACGCGAGACTTAGTAAAGGATTAAAAAACGGCGTAGGAGAGGTAAGTAAGATAATAATATAAAATAAGGCTTAAATAAAGCTAGTCTTTTATAATATATCCCGCTAAAGAACTTAAGCATTCCCCGGCGAGGAGATTCCTTATTGCTTAGCAAGGGCTTAAACATACGCTTTAAAGGAGAATCGGAAACTTTACTATAAGTTTTAGCTAAACGTACTAATCGCCTTAATAAGGACGACGCCGCACGACTAAATATAAAGTAAGGATTTATAATAAAGCCGCTTATTAACTATCTTAAGCTACCTAGCTACTATCGGCTAGATAGGCCGAAAAAACTATTAAAAAGATAAGGATAGCGCACTACTAATATAGCGTAAAGACGCTATTATAAAGCTATTATTTAGCACCCCTTTTACTTTATTCTTACTTTAAACTAATAAGGATATTAGCTTTTCTTTCTTACTTAAGGGAGTTATTATAGAATCTAAACAGCTACGCCCGGACTCCTTACTTTACTTTTAAGGAAGCCTTATAAAACCCCGCGATAAGAACGCTTAAAGCACGCACTATAAAAGCTCGCTTAAAAAGATATAATAAATATTACTAGTCGAACCCCGCTAAGGTTTCCGGGATATAACTATAAAGGGTTAAGAGCTTACTTAACTATAGTTTACGATATCTTTAACTATAGGAGATACCGTAGAAACTATTAAGCGGATTCCGCCGGTATCTTTAAGGGATTTTTAAGGATTTCCGCGGGATATCCTAACTAAAGTTCGACCTATTTTTAACTATAAAAGCACCCTAGAAGATACGGGATAAACCTTACCGCGATTTTTAAAGGATATCTAAGGATATTTAAAGGATTTCCTTAACTATAGTCTATAGTGTTTTTAACTAAGCTTATACTTAGTTTATTAAGCGATTTTATAAGGATATTTATAGTTTACTCTACGCACTATAGATAAGTATAGTTAGAGATCCTTAGAATTAGCTTAAAGAACTAAGTATAAAGTAGCTAGCTATGCTTTTAGGAATAAATAAGCTTTTTACTATTTCTAAACCCTTATATACGTTTACGTGCGGTAATTAGTCCGTTATACCGGCCCGACCGGCGGTAATTAGTCCGTAGTACCGGCCCCGACCGGCGGTAATTAGTTTATAGTACCGGCCCTAACCGGCGGTAATTAGTCTACGCCCCGTCCCTTTATCCTTACGCTATAAGGCGTAGCATTTTTTTACTTTAAGAATTACTTAAAAGACTAAGGGCTCCTTAAGAAGCCGTTAAATAAGCTTTTTTAAGGTAACTAAGAGATTAATTTAATCCTAAATTTTATAGGAAATAGCGTATTTATATATCGTTAAAATCTAACTTTTTTTATTTAAAAGGCCGTTAAAGATATGTTTTTTTAAAGAGCTTGCAAATTTTATTATTTTAGTAAAAGGGGAAAAGGGTAAAATAAAGCGGCGTAAATAAGATGCTTTTATAAGTGATTTTCTATAAGGAGAGCGTGTTTACTCTTAAAAGACATAATCGACCGGCAAGGGCATAATAAAATAAAGGTGCCGCAATAACTAATTTCTTTTATACGAAGTAAAAAGGATCTAGGCTTAAAACTCTTAAACGTAAAGTAGGCTTTTTTAGGGTATTTAGTAAAAATGCAATTTATATAAAGAAAATTAACTTAAAGATAAAAAGTAGAAATAGGTAACTTAGTAGTAAAGCTCTTTTTTTCTTATTTTAGTAGCTATTTAATAGCCTATATATTATAAGAAGTAATTTAAAATAAGTAAGGAAATAATAAATAATAGTTCTAATTAAAAAGAAGGTCTATAAAAGCGCTATATAAGGTCCGTATACTAAAAAGTAAAATAGTCTTTAGTCTATATATAGCTAAAAGATTAAGGGAAGCCTTAAGGAGGCTAAAATTAAAAAAAGCCTAAAGGAGGCTTATACTACTACTACTACTACTGCTGCTACTATTACTACTACTACTATTAGTAAGAGCGTATTTACTGCTTTATCGAGGAATAGGTTTAATAAGGTATAGTATAAAAGGACGCCTAAAAGCCGGCGGGAGATAAGGCGCGGGGGACGAAAGTAAATATATAAAGGCGCGGCGTAGCGGAACCGTTATAAGAGGGGGCGCGCGTAAGGAGATTAATAATTAAAAAAAAAAGGAGAAAAGGAGAGAAAAAGGGTATTTAAACTTAAAAAAGAAAGGCGGTAAAAAGGCAAAACATACCTTAAGTAATAATAAAAGCGGTAAATAAAAAGGGCACGTTATACCGCCTTAACGTTATTAATAGCAATATAGCGGCGTAAGTAAGTAAGCGTATAACGCTTTTAATACTATAGCGCGATATTATTTAAGGAGATACGTTAACGTATAATTATAAATATAATAAGGGCGACTATACTAATTAATATTAAGTACGGAATAAAGGGCGGGGCGGCGATATTATATACCTCGGTATATAATACCTTAAAAAGAGGATAGTATTACGGGCTATGCTATAAAAAAACTAAAGTTATAATATAGCGAATACTTTAAGGATAGGCTAATATATAGCTAAAGTTATATAGGACTTTGCTTAAACTTAGCTTAAGTTCGGCTTTTACTTAACTTAGGTATAGGCTACTTAAGCGACCTTTATAAGTAAGAAGCTAAATAGCTTAAATAGAGTTTTCCTTCTTTTTTCCTTAGCTTTAAATAAATATTTATTAAGCTATATACTATTAAACTAAGTATACGCCGGCCTATAATAGCGGGAAACTAAAAGATACTTTTAGTAATATAGATTAAAAATGCTTGGTTATAAGATATATAGTCTCCGCTAAAGTTTAGTTTTTACTTTAACTTTATTAAACGATATTTTAAGCGACTATAAATTTTTTTTTTTTAAGGTTCTTTACTTAGTTATAACAAAAGCTTTAAAAGTAACTAAAATTTAATTTAATATTTATTTATAAGTAAAAGAAATAAAAAATTATCTAAGTAGCTTTATACTATTAAGACGCTAAAAAGAGTAAAAAACGCTATTTTAGTTTAAGCTTTAAGTTAAGCTAGTATAAAATAAGTTTAAAATCGTTTAGCTTAAAAAATTTCTATTATAAAAAAAGCTATAGTAAATATTAATTAAGAGGTTTTTACTATTAAAACGCTATTAATATATTAATAATAACTAAAAGAGACTTATATTTAAATACCCTTTAATATAGTTATAGCTAAAAGTATAACAAAATAAAGCTAAAGCTTATTTTAAAATTAAAAAGGTATTTATATTAAATATAATAAGCTAAGTTATAATATAAATAAATATATTTTAGCTTTAATTATATAGACTTAATATTACGGAATCTAAATAGCTACGCTTAGACTCCTTACTTTACTCTTTAAGAGCCTTATAAAACCCCGCGATAAGAACGCTTAAAGCACGCACTATAAAGGCTTGCTTAAAAAGATATAATAGATATTACTAATTAAACCCCGCTAAGGTTCTTAAGATATAACTAAAAAAGCTTAAAAGCCTATCCGACTATAGTTTATAACGTTTTTAACTATAAAAGATATTATAAAAACTGCTAAGCGGATTCCGCCGGTATCTTTAAGGGATATTTAAGGATTCTTACGGGATATCTTTATTATAGTTTAGCTTATTTCTAACTATAAAAGCACTTTAAAAGATATAGAATAGACTTTACCGCGATTTTTAAGGGATATTTAAGAATATTTAAAAGATTTCCTTAATTATTGTTTATAGTATTTCTAATTAAGTTTATACTTAGTTTATTAAGTAATTTTATAAGGATATTTATAGTTTATCTATATATTAATAATAAACGGTAAGATAGTATAGTTAAAGATCCTTAAAATTAGCTTAAAGAACTAAGTATAAAGTAGCTAGCTATACTTTAAAGAAAAGATAAGCTTTTTACTATTTCTAAACCCTTATATACGTTTATATATAGTAATTAGTTTATTATACTAGCTTAACTAGCGGTAATTAGTTTTTAGTACCGGCCCCGATTAGTAGTAATTAGTCCGCGCCTTATCTTTTTATCTTTATAGTATAAGGCGTAGCACTTTAGTAAATACTTTATATATTAAAGCCGCTTTATAAAGAAACGCTTAAAGGCCGGAGGAAATGCCTTTTAAGCTATTTTAATACTTTAAAAAAAGCTATTAAAGGTTTTATAGTATTCTTAAAGCAAGACCTTATTAATAAAAAGATATACTTAAATACTTATAGTATAATAAACTTAATAAATATATATTTTATATATTTATAAGGCTTATTATAATTCTTATTAATATATTTAAAACTTTTAAAACTAAGTAATAGCTAAGTAAATAACTATAAGGTTTAAGAGGTTTTAATAATTATTCTTAATATTAAAGGCACTAATAAAATAATTACTTAGTATTATATTAATACTTATTAGTTAGCACTAAATAACTTTATATTAATCTTATAGTTAACTATAATAATTATTAACAAGAAAATCTATATTATTTTATAAAAAAGACAATAATAGGTTAAGTATTAAATTAATAGCGGAACCTTATTAAGTCTACGAAAACTTATATAGGATTTATAAAATAAGGCTTATATTTATATAATTATTATTAACTTAAAGCTAAGTTTATTATTTAATAAAAACAATAATTAAGAGATCTTAAAAGGAGACGAAATTATAATACTACTAAGTTTATACCGATTTCAAAACATATTTCTAGTAAAAAACTCTAACTTACTACTAGTAAAAAGAAAAATAAATTATAAATTTAACTTAACTTTTAGCGTAAACCTAGTTTTTAAATTAATTTACCTTTTATTTAGTAATAAATTATAAGTATTAAAAGACTAGATTAATAACTTTATAAAAGATTGTATTATTAAAAAGTTATAAAGCTTAGTAAGTAAAATAATTCTTTTAATTTTTAAGAAAGGTAATATTACTTTTATTTAATAATACTTTTTAATATATTATTAAAAAGTAATAGTAATAGTAAGAAGTTAAAAAAAGACTTAAATATAACTAAAACTATAGTATTTTAGTTTTAAAAAGATATATTTATTAATATACCTTTACTTTAATACTACGACTTAAAAAGGTGTATTTAAAATAAGATTAATATATTATAGTATATATTAGTAAGTATTCTATTTTTAATTAATAGTAAAAGTCGCTTTATTTACTTACGTTTTATATTAAAAAGTTTATTAAGGCTAAGTTAAACTATAAAGTTTTAAACAAAGAACGTTTTATTATTATAAAGTTATTTAAATATTAGTAATATTACGTTAAAAAAGCTATATTATAAGTAAAAGTCTTATTTAATTATTTTAACCTTTAAATATTGATAAATTAAACCTCTTTTTATTAAAAATAAGTAGAATAATATACATACTTAGTAATACTAAGCTTTATAATTAAGTAAAAAGTAAGGAAGTTAAACCCGGCTAATATACTATTAAGAATGCTTAAATAGAAAGGTAAGAAGCTTTTCTTTATAAAGTTATTATAAAAGCTTTAATTTTAACTAAAGTAAATAAATTCTATTATTATTAATAATTTATAAAGGAATAATAAAAAGTCTTTTAAAGGAAAAAATAGCTTAGCTTTAAGCTAGTATAAGTATAATAAGTCGCTATTATATAAGGAAAATATATAAGCTTTTATATAGTAAACTACTATTAACTTAAAAAGAAGCTTTAAGCACCTAGCTATATAAGCTAAAAAAGAACTAGTAATAAATAGCTACTTTTAAGAAATATTAGAAAGGATATAGCGTATAGCCTTTTAATATATACTATTAAAGTCCTTTATTACCTAAAAGCTTTATAATAATAACTTAAAAAATACTAAAAAAAAATATTAAAGCATAAGTAAAGTATTATAACTTAAAGTACTAACTACTTTTTCTTAACGTAAATAACCTTATTATACTCTTTATAAAATATTGAAAAGTATATTTAACCTTTTTAAGTACTATAAGCTATAAAGAAGTAAGCTTATTATTTAACGTTTTTAAATAAGTACTTATATACTTATAATATATTTTATATTAGCTTATTAAAACTTTAAAAGAGAAAGCTAAGCGACTAAAAAGGTATTAAACTATTAATAAAACTTAACTTTAAAAATAAAACTATTAAATAAGAAGTTTAAAAAGTGCTAAATAAGAGATATATTAAAAGTAATACTTTCTTCTTAATTAAGTAAAAAAGCGAGCTAATAAAGTATAACTAGTAAGTTAATACTAAAAATATAGTAAGGAGCTAAGTACTTATTAGTAAATACTTTATTAACTTAACTAAGAAAAAAAAAACGAAAGAAATGCTTTAAAAGATATAAAATAAACCTTACTACGATTTATATAAGATATTTAAGGATTTTTAAAGGATTTCCTTAATTATAGTTTATAGTGTTTTTAACCGGGCTTATACTTAGTATATTAAGTAATTTTATAAGGATATTTATAGTTTACTTATATACTAATAATAAAGAGCTAAATAGTATAGTTAAAAATTCTTAGAATTAGCTTAAAGAACTTAGTATAAAATAGCTAAATATATCTTAAAGAAAAGATAAGCTTTTTACTATCTATAAACCTTTATATACGTTTATATATAGTAATTAGTTTATTATACCGGCTTAACTAGCAGTAATTAGTTTATAATACTAGCCTTAACCGGTAGTAATAAGTTTATAATACTAGCCTTAACTAATAGTAATTAGTCCGCGCTTAATCCCCTTATCTTAACGCTATAAAGCGTAGTAGTAAATAAGACTTTATATTTTTATAAGCTGTTTAAACTTAGCTATTAAACCGCTTTTTAAAGTAATAATAGCGGCTAATAAAGTTGCTTACTTACTACCTCCGCTATAATATATATTTGTTTAAAATAAAAGGTATAATATAGCCTTAGTATTAACTAAATTACTAATTAAGCTACTATGCTTTATAAAAATCTACTTTTATCTTTAAGTAAATAACACGCTTTTAAGCTAGTAGTATTTTTAAATAGTTAAATCTATCTTTTTAATCGTTTAAACTAAACGTAGTAATAGTAGCGGCGGCTGTGGCGGCTTTTTATTTTAAAACATTATAAGTAAAAATAGCTTTAATATTAAAAAGAACTTCTTTATTAATAAGGATTTCAAGACTATTAAAATTAGTTAAGTTTTTAAGTATAACTAGCCTTAAGCTTAAATATTACTTATAATATAATATATATAAAGTTATTATTATATAAATAGAAAAGAAATATAAAAAAGCGTTTTAATATTGGCTTTTTTATTTATAATAATAATAAAGAGCTTTAGTGCCTTAATATATTTATAAAGAGCATTAAAGAACTTATATAGCTATTAGTATCTTTTTCTTATATTAATAAAGCTAAAAATAAAGTTAGCTTAAGAATTTTAGTTAATAACTTTAATAACTTAAAAAAGAAAAAGCTTATAAGAGTTAGTTTTATATAGATTGTTAAGACTTAAACCTTTAATAAATCGTTTTTATATCTTTTTATATTATAAATAAGTCTATAATATACTTAAAATCTTATTTTTATTATATAGGTTAAATTTAATATAATAAGAAAAGTTATAAGCTTAAAATACCTAAAAAGGCTTATATTATTATTTTACCTTTAAAAGCTTTAAAACAAAGCTTTTAGCGATTATTATAGATATTATAAAGCTAAAAGATAGCTATATAAGGCTTAGTATTATAAAGGATACTTAATACCTTTTATATTAGTAAAGCTTTATATTTCGAGATGTTTTACTTAAGATCTTACTATATAATAGTTCGTAAGCAATAAATATTATATATTAAGAGATTAAGTTAAAGCGTATAGTTATAGTAATTCTTTATAATATAAAAATCCTACTTTTACGCCTTAATAGCTTTATTAGTAGTAGTAATAGTAGTATTATTATATAAAGCTATTATAAAAAAGTAGAAAAAGCAGTTAAGCTTTTAAAGTAAAAGGCTTACGAAGCCTTTTATTTATTAAAGCGTATTATAGCTTATAATCGTAAATAATTATAACCTAAGTAATAAAAGTAAATCCGTTAATATTTAGCTTTTAAGAACTTAATTACTTAATAATAGTAGCTTTATTTTTATAAAGTAAGGTTTATATAAAGCTATATACTTTATTATAGGTTTTAAAGCCTAAAAAAAGCAAAATAAGTAAGATTATAATATTAAAAGCTTTAAAAGCTTCGGGGGCTTTAAAGGCTTAAAGGGCTTAATTAAAGTCGCTTTAAAGCGGTATAAAAGCATAAAAAAAGAAAAAAGTCTCTTATAGCGCTAAAAAGCTAAGTCTTATATATTATTAAGTAGCTAGTAGCTAAGCGGGGGCGAGACCCCGTTAAACTAGTAATATAGTTGCTTTATAAAGTGTTAAAGGTTAAAGCAGCAGTAAAATTATAAAGAAGTTTAAAGATTATATAATAGCATATAATAAAGGAATTAATCTTATATAAGATAGGATTTAGCTAGAATTAATTAAAAGAGAATTAAGTAAGTAAGTGCTTATAGAATTTTTAGCTATTTAGTAGCGGGAGATTCGCCTTTAATAGACAAATATAAGGGAACGGAATAATATATCTAGACCGGCGTTTAAGCAGTTTTAAAGCCCGAGGAATATGGATTTTTAAGCATTTTAACCCGTAGCTATATACCCCTTCCTTATACGGCAATTTATATTTAAAGTTAGTTTTAAGTTAGTTTAAGTTTAAGCGGATCCTTATTTTATTTAGCTACCTTAGCCTTTTTAGTACTGGATATAACGCTATAAACGTCGTAAAAGGATATAAGGACTTAAAAAAGAACGAGCTAAAGCTAGGCTATTTAACACGTTTTTTTTATAATTTATACACCCCCCTATGCTTAGCTAATTAAGTTAGGATTAAATAGCGAATTTATTAAGGTAGTAGAAATTACTCTTATATAGCCTCCTTTTAAAAGCAGATTTATATACTTTTTACTAATTTATTAAGGTAGTATATATATAAGGTAAAGTCTTTAAATTATATAGGAAAACCCCTTTTATACTTAAAATATATAAAAAACCTTTATTTTTAAGAAAAAACATTTTAAGGTATATACTAATAAAAAAAACCTAATAAAAAAAGGAAATCTATAGTTTTATTATTTAAAAATACTTAGTAAGTAAACTTAGTTTTTAAGAAAAATTATAAATAATTTAAAAACCTAGTTCTTTTTAATCTTATTTAAAAACCCTTTAAAAAGGGAAAACCTTAAAAAGAGGAAAAGTAAAAAAAGTAAAAAATAACCTAAAACCTTATTTAATTTATAAGACTTCTTATATTAAGAATAAAAAAAGATTTCTCTATAAACTTAACACTTACTTATAGTAAGTATATATCGCGTTTAAAACTTTCGCTTATAATAGCAATTTATTTAGCGGTATCGGTTACCCCCTTAAGACAATATTATAGTATAGCTAAGGGACGCGGGGGTAAGGGGGTAGTCCGCCTTATACCGGCATTAACTATAGCGCTTAGCGCGATAAGACGCCCTTAAGCTTTACGTACTTAAATAAGGAGTAAAACCTACTTTAATAAAATAACGGTGCGTAGCTTAGCTAGACTATATATAATACTAATAAAAAGAAGGCCTATAATAAAATCGCGGGTATAGTCTTATATATATAGTTCGATTAAGTATAAGTAGTAGTTAAAACCCTTCTTTATGCTAAGGAGCGCGCTAAGAGCGCGTTAACGATAATACGGGCCGACTTTAAGCTTTATAAGGCTATTTAAAGCGCGATAAAAAAAGCTATATATAAGGAACTAAGATAAAGATAAGCTTAAGGCCCGGGAGGGACTAAGTAGACTTAGGTAATAGTAGTAGTAAGCTTTAAAGGGCCGGCACGATATAATATAACAATAAAGCTAATCTTACCTTAGTATAAACGCGAGCTAGTAGTAGTCCCGATAAGGGCAACGCTAAATATCTTAAATTATAAGCTAAAGGATATAGTTAAAGCGATTAATATAATGCTTAATATCTTTTCCGCTATAAAGGTAAGACGCTTTTTAAGCGGGGATATCGTAGTAACGTTTAATATAGTAGTATAACTTTATTAATAAAACTAAGATTAAGTAAAAAGCGTCTTTAAGCTAGAGGCGGTAATAGTATATAAGGCTTATATAGTAATTATAAAGAATATGTTAGTAAGGGTCTTTAAGATAAATAAGACGCTTTTAATTAAGGAGATTGCTAATATTAATAAAGTAAAAGTTATATAAGCGCGAGTAATATAGCCTTAAACTAAGACCTTTATAGCTATAACCTTTATTATTAGTATAAGTAGCTTAGCGGAGGCTAATAAGCTATATAATATAGGCTTATTCCTTAAAGCTTAAATATTCCGGTATAAGCAATATAATAAGTTAGTTTAACTAACTTAGTATTATAATTACTATAAATATAAATATATTACTAAATATTATACTTTAATATAGCTATACGCTTACTATAAAAGGACTTTATATATAAGTAGTAAAGATAAACACTGTATAAAGAAAGGCGAAATCCTTTATAACTATATATCTTATAGTAAGTAGTACTTATTATAGTCTTATACTTATCTTATAGCGGTAAAAGCTTAAGATAAAGTAAAGAATAACTACTTAAACCGCTTATAGTGTTTTACTAGCACTTATAGCTAGCCGGACCTTTAAATCCCCCTTCCCTTTATAAAGGACTATAAGCCCGCTTAATTATAAGCGCGGAAATGCCTTAAGCGATTAAGAAAAGATAAGTAGATACTATCGGCCCCGCCGGCTAAGGCTTAAGTAATAAGCACTAACTTAAGTAATATTAAGCGATATATAAGATAGCGGAGTATATCGCTTTTAACCCAGGCTATTACCTTTTCTTAAATAATAAACTTAACCTTAACCCTTTATATATAAAACTAAAAGTCCTTTATTAAAATATATAAAAAAGATATAAGCTAGCACGGGTAGCCCTTAGCTATTATGCTAAGTATAATATAATAGCGCTTTAAGAGGTAAAGAAAATATAAGGCTTTAAGGCCCCGGCTTTAAAAGGCGTACTATACCGGCTAGTTTATAAAGAGGGCCGTAACGCAATATATATTTATAAAAGATATAATATAAGGATATAAATACCGCGGACTAAATATAATTAAGGAGAGATAACTTTTAACGATAGTATAAAGTTAAGGTCCTTATACTTACTACTAAAAGGAATATAAATAAGGCCGGCTAAGGCTTTAAGTAAAATCGACGGCTAAGGTCCTTTAGTTTTAATTAAGGACTTTAATATCTACTACCCGCTTTAAGACGCCTATAATTAGACCTTTAATAAAGTAAAATAGTTTATTAAGGAAGCCGCGCGGCTTTAGCTTTAACTAGCTACGCTAAGAGGTAAATATATACGGTTTTTTTATAGATATAAAGATAGCATAATCGACTTTATATAGGCTATAATAAAGACGGTAGCTTAGTTTATCGGCTTAAACCTAGACTTTATAAAGTCCGATTATATCTTATAAGTAGTCTTATTTAAAATAAGTATAAGGCTAAGTAAGACGTTTACTACTACGCCTTATAGCATAAGGATAAGGGGATAGGGCGCGGACTAATTACCGCCGGTTAAGGCCGGTACTACGGACTAATTACCGCCGGTTAAGCCGGTATAACGGACTAATTACCGTATATAAA
>JAPEBW010001966.1:0-16742 GCA_027405785.1 Ophiocordyceps robertsii
ATTCGGCCTCGCATATAGAGAGTGCTATAGATTTTTGTTTTTAGCAAGCCTAGCTTATAAGGTTGTTATTTATAAAGAAACAGCATCCGGAGACCGACTTACGGTCTATAAGATCACTAGCCTAATTAGCATTAGTATAGGCTTTGACAAATAACATATTAAATGCTATGTTATAGTTATAGTATATGCCTAAGCTAGGATATTTATTTAAATATTTCTCAATCGTATCTAGTGCTTTAAATTATAGTATTTCTAGGTTAAAAGCAAATCTAGCATATAATATTACTATGTATAATATATCTAGCCTTGAAAATAATGCTAAAAATAATAGTAAGCCTATTTATATTTAATATAATAGGATGTCTTCTTTTATAGCGATATAGTCTTCTATTTTATTTAATTTAACTCCCTTTATAGCAGGGGTTTTTAACGTTTTAATATTTTGTTTATTAATCTCCTTTATCTTTTTAAGGGTATATTTTTCTTAGGATATATATATGTCCTTTTTCGCTCTATTTATAGTTATAGTTATTCCTAAGAAGTCTTTTACTTCGCCTAAAGATTAAATCTTTAAGACCTTGCTTATTTTAATAATTATATAGGTTATAGAATCCTTTATAGGCCTAAAAAATAAAAGATCGTCTACGTAAACTAATATAGCTATATATAGCTTATTGTTTATAAATACCCCTTTGTCTATAGGTGTTAAGGTGCAAATCCGCTATATCCGCTATATACGTTAATTATCCGACTATATGATAACTGGCGCGCAATGTTTTTACATAGTCGGACGGATTGACATTTTTTGGTTATAAGCCCGGCTTCCGCGCAGCACCCTATTCGATTCCCGACGGAGGCATAGGTCTTTTACCGTAGTATATACGCGGGTTTTCTACTATCGCATCTCTTATACCGGGTATATCGAGATAGGGAGGCTGTTAAGGTGTAAATCCGCTATATCCGCTATATACGTTAATTATCCGACTATGTGATAACTGGCGCGCAATGTTTTTACATAGTCGGACGGATTGACATTTTGTTTTAGTAAGATAGAATAGGTAAGTAAAGAAAAGTTAATTTTTAACCTAAAAAGGGTCGAAAGATAAAAGAAGTCGGTAGGGATTAGTAAAGGAAATTCTAGGCAAATTCCTAAGGATAGAAGGGATCTTAGTAGAGAAGAGGGAATTTTAAGAGAATTTTATATAGATAAGGGGATTTCTAGAAAAGGAAAGAGATTAGAGGAGGTAATCGAGGTTAAGATATCTTTAAGTATAAATTCTAAGAGATTTAGTCGTTTAATTAACGTTAAATTTTAATAAAGGTTAGACGAGTAATTAAGGAAAGGGGTCGTATTTTTCTTTCGGAATTTTCTAAAGCTAGTTAGAGGAGTGATTGATTTCCCGGCGTAGTAAGCTAAGCCGGGCTTATAACCTATTAAAGGTTAGAGCAGCAGCGAGATTGTGGGGAAATTAAGAGACTACGTAATGTTACGTGATAGAGGAGTCGATGTTATATAAAGCAGGATTTTAGCTAGAATTAATTAATAAAGAATTAAGTGCGTAAGTGCTTATTAAATCTCTAGCTATCTAATAGCGGCAGATTCGCCTTTTATAGATAAATGTGAGGGAACGGAGTAATATATCTAGACCGGCCTTTAGGTAGTCTTAAAGCCCGAAGAATGCTAATTTTAAAGCATTTTACCCCGTAGCTATATGTCCCTTCCTTATACGGCAATTCGTGTTTGCAGTTAGTTAAGGTTAGTTTAGGTCTAAGCGGATCCTTGTTTTATCTAGCCACCCCAACCTCCTTAGTTCCGTATATAACGTTATAGACGTCGTATAAAGACATAAGGACCTAGAAAATAACAAGCCGAAGCTAGGCTATTTAATACAGGTTTTTATATAATTTATACACCCCCCTATATATAGCTAATTAAGTAAGGATTAAATAGCTGATTTATTAAAGTAGTGAAATCACTCTCTTATATTTACTTAACGATTTACTAAATTAACTAAAGCGCTTTTAAAAAAGTAAGGCGTGCGGGGTAAATATTTATCTTTATATTACTACTAAAAAATCCTCTTTTTTTTTCTTAACCTATATTCTATAATAACTATAAAAAAAAGTAAGTAAGTAATACTTAATTATAGTATCTTACTTTTTACTTCTTTTAATATATTTTTACTTTTATAATACTACGCTTTACGTTTTCTTAGTATAGATAGTAATAGTCTATATATATAAAGTAAATTTTTAAGCTCTTTATACTAATTTTTTATGCTAATTAGTTTCTTTTTAAGCCGCTTACTTAAGTTTACCTTAAAAAAAAAGAAGTTAGTAAATAAGCTCTTAGTAAACGCCTATATAAAGAAATCGCACGATTAAGTTTAGAGTATAATAAAGGATAAGCAGCTCTTTAAGAAAAGTAAGAATGTAATACGCTAAGCGATCGCCTAAGCAAAGAAAAAAATCATAGTATTAGCTTAGTAAGTAAGCTTAAATCTAGCAGCTTAATTTACTTTACTTAAGAAAGAGGCTTAAGCTATTAAAGGCAAATAGTAAGTTATTATTACCTTTATTATATTTATTACTTATACTAACTAATTATTTAGTATTAAACTTAGCTAATACCTAAACTAAGTTTAAGATAAGCTCTCTTTTTTATTAAATAAAAGCACTAATATTATTAACGGCAACGACTTAAACTTTAACCCCTCTCTTTAAGAAGACGTTAAAATTAAGGACGAATCTAAAGTATTAAAATACGATAAGATTAGCTTCGTACTAAATAGGCTTAATAAGAAGTTAAAGTTTAGTAGCGAGTAAAGTATAAGCAATATAATAATAAGCATTTATAAGGCTATTATATAAGAAAAAATAGTATGTTTTTTTTACTACTTCTTTTTACTTTTTATATTATTACTAATATTGCTTAGGATAATAAAGCTTTATTACTTCGTTATATTAAAGATAAGCTTACAATCGCTATTAAGTCGTTAGGTATTAAGCTATATTTACTTAAAATACACTTAGATTTAGTGCTTTTAGCAATAAAAGACGCTTAGTAAAAAAGAAGAAGTAGTAAGTAAGTTTTTTTTCTAGACTTTTATTATAGTTTTTTATACTAACTTTTAATAGCCCTCCTTTTACTATTTATAGCCTTAATGTTTTTTTATATAGCGAACTTTTTGCTTAGTTCGTTTTATATTAAGTAATAAGACTACTTTTATAATAAGTCCTTTTATTAAAAAGATAGCTTATATAAGTTATAAACTCCGTTTATATTAATTAATTATACTAATCTCTTTATAAGAGAAACCTTAGTATTTAACTTAGGCCTTAACCTAGCTAATAAGCCCCTTAAGTAAGGACTTGTCGCTAAGTTAGCTAAAGCTTATTAAAGATCTTTATAGTCCGGACTATTTATAGCTATATAACTAAATATTAAGGAGAAAAGAGAGTTTAAGATAGTTTGCTAGGCCTTGCTTATCTTTAGCGCGAGACTAATCGGTTTCTATAGTTAAAAATTAAGAGAGGCTTTTTAGTATTTAAGGGGTATATAAAGGAATAAGAGTATAGTCTTTTTTAGTTTTTTATAAGTAAGCTAAAAGGTAAGAGTTTAGCTTTATTTCGGATGCTATTAATAAAAAGCTAAGTTATACTAAACTAGAAATTCTAAATAAAATATTAAGCTAGTTTTACCTTATAGTAGCGTCTTACTTAATATTATTAAAATAAGTAATTAAGTATAAGAAGCTCTTATAAAAAGTTAGTTACTAAATCTAAGGAATATATATCTTAAATCTTTAAAAAGAGAAAGGAGGGAATTTATTATTTAATTATTATATCTTCTTATAATCTTTTATTTTTAATATAAAGTTACGCTTAAAACTTAATTTATCCTTATTAAAAGGTGCTTAAGACTTAATTTATCTTTATTAAAAGGTGCTTAAGACTTAATTTATCTTTATTAAAAGGTGCTTAATATTATAAAGTAAGCAAAGGCTAGTATATAAGTACCGTCTATAATATTATAATAACAAGCTATAAAGAGCCTGCTTATATATAGCGGGTCTGTGTTTATATATATAAACTTAGCCCTCCTTATATAATAAGGCTTAATATAATAAAAACCTTATTCCGTTAGTAATCCTAAGTACTAAGAAGTACTAATATCTAGTAAAGTATATACCGCTAAATATAAAGGAGTAACTAGTAAAGTAGATACCGCTAGTTATAAGATATAACTATTAAAGTAAATACTAGTAGTTATAGGAGAGATAATATAGCCTAATAGTTAAAGATAGCTAGTATCGGCTATAAGCGGTATAGGCTAGACGCGCTTATATTCGGCTTAGGTTAGCTTTAGCTAGTAACGGGATTTATATCGCACGATCGACCGATGCTTTATATAATCGACCGATACCTTATATAAAGCTAAGGCGGGAGGCCTTCCCTTTAAAAGAGGATAGAATCTCGTAAAAGGTTTTAAGATAAGGATATCTAGTCTTATAAGCTAGTCGTAAGTAATAAAGCGTATATTACTTATAACTAGTAATAAAGATAGCGCAAGCTATTTCTATTAGCTTAAGAAGTAGTTTAGTAACCTTATAAGTTATACGAGGTATAAGTTATAGATTAGTATATAAAAGCATATAAAAGCATATAAAAGGAAAGCCTTTTAGTAGCCTTAAAAAGGTATAAAAGGAGGTCTTTCTTTCTTTTTCTCTCGACTCCTTTCCTTTCCTTCTTTCTTTTTCTTTAGCTAGTTTTAACCTAAGAAATCCGCATAATAAGATACCCTTACTTTATTTAGTTTAGTAGCTTATACTAAGTCTTCTTCTCCCTTTCCGGCTAGTAAATTTAAATTAGATAAATTATACGAGACTACTTAACGTATAAGAAACGTTAAGGGTTTTATAATACTTAAGCTATAGCTTAAGTCCTTATAACCTTATAAGTTAAAGACTTTAATATAATACCTCCGCTTTTTATACCGCACTATATAGTTCGGAGCTATTATAAGGGGCTACTAGTTATTATAAAGCGCTGCCCGGTCCGTGGCTTAGTAAGCGCTAAACTCGCGTTATAGTAAGTAAGGCTATATAATAGTAAGTTTAATAGCCTTACCCGCCGCCGCCGCCCGCCCTTAATTAAGCAGCTACTTATTAAAAGGCCCGTCCGCTTATTAAGCGGGCACCGTATCTGCTTTAAATAGCTTGGCGGCGTATTAAGCGGCCTACCCGCTATTACGGTATTCCGCGCCTTAAGTTAAAGACTAAGGGGTATAAATACTTTATCCCTTCGCTTTTAACCCTCCTTTCTTTCCTCCTCCTTTTAAACTAATAATAACTATAGTAATAATAATAATAATAGTAGTAATAGTAGCGGTAGCAATAATAATAGCAATAATAATACTATAAGTATCGCCTTTTAGTATATAAAGTAAATGCCTTTAAGCTAACCTTTATAAAAATAATATATCGTTTATATTATTAGTACTTATATTAAAGCTCTTTAATAATATCGAGCTTAAGTGCCGCACTTATAACGCTACCGCCGCTTATATCGCCGCCGCCTCCTTAGCTATACTTACGCTTATAATACCCTTATAAGTAACTATATTATTACTAGCCTTTATAACTTTACTCCTTAATAGCCCCCTTACTACCCTTAAAACTACTAAGTTAAGCGCTATAAGTCCGCCCCTTTAAGTATACTATTCTTATACTAACCTATAACTTAATATAAGTAGTAAGTATTGCCCGGCGCTACTTAAAATAAGTCTTATATATACTACTTATTAGGCGGCTATACTTATTATAAGTAAGTAAGTCGCCTTAATAGTAGCTACTTTACTTATACTTATACTAGCCGCGCTTATAAGGCGGCTCCGGCTATCCTTATTACCGCTAAAATAGCTTAAAAGGCCGACTTTAGTAATAAAGCGGTTAAAGTATAATTAAAAGCTACCGCCGCCGCTTACTATTACTTATACTCGCTTAAGTAAATAGGCTATATGCTTAAGTAAGTCCCCCCCTCCTTTTCTTCCTCCTTTTTTATTATACTTATTATAGCGATTAGCGCTAATTATCCTTAATTAAGAATACTGCCTTTATAGCGCTATTAGCGGTGCCTTTATCCATCCCCGCTACCCTTATCCTAGCCGTCCGCACTACTTATAGTAGCGCCGCCGCTAGTCTTATTATGCCCGCCGCCGCCGCCGCCCCTTTTAACCCCTTTGCCGCCGCCGCCGCTTAAATATCTAGGCTAAAAGGCCGTCTCCGCGCCTTAAAGGCCGCCGCCGCCGTCCTTAAGAAAAAGGGGGAGGAGGAGGAGGGGGAGGATAAAGATAATAATAAGGAAGAGATTAAAGATAAGGATAAGTAACGTAGGCCTTAGTTGCTTAAGCTAAGCGGCCTTAAATATAACTCCTTTTCCCCTCCCGCTTTATAAGACGTTATAAGTAATAAAAAGGCTAGCGTTACTTTTTATTTTTACTTAAAGGGGAGCTGCTAATTACTAAGCTTATTATTTTTATTTACTAGCTTATAAAGGGCTTTAAACTTATTTAAAGCGTTAGCGCTAGCAAGCTTTTATATAAGCTTTTAAGTTAAGTTTAAGTAGCTATATTACTTAATAAGCACCTCTTACTACTTACCTTTACTTACTTTTTTTTAATAAGCTACTTTTACCTCCTTAATTATAAATTCCTCTTCCCTTTTAACTAAGATTATAAGGGGCTAAAAGTTTATAACTACTTAATTAAGTAAAGGGTCTTAAGCCGCTTAGTATAATAAGTTTATATTAATCTTATTATATATCCTTAAAGGTAACCTTTTAAGCTTTATAACTTATAAGCTAATAACTTTTTATATTATAAACTTTATATATAGCTAGTTAAGCTTTTTCTTTAAGCGGCCGGATTAGTAATTATAAAGGTTTAGTTAAACTTTATCCTTTAGTATAAAACTCTTTACTAAAGACTTAAACTTATTAGCGTGCTACTTTTAATCTTATACGGCCGCTGCTATTACTAATTAGTAATAGTTTATAGTCTCTTTAAGTTTTTAAATAAGGTAAGTAGCTTAAGCCTTTAGCAAGGCGGCTAAGTACTCTTTTGCCGCTATATCCGCTACTTAAAGTATTAAGGAGGGGGGTTTAAAGCTATATAACGCGAAGAAAGGAGTTATACTAATAAACGCTAAAGGCTTATTATTAAAGGTAAGCTTTATAGCTAAGAGCTAATAGTCTTAATCTACTTAGTTCTAAGCTACTACGGCTTATAAGTAAGCTTATACCTTTTAATTAACGCGTTTTAAGCCTTTATTAGTCTATAAGTAATACGCGGAGCTAAGTAGCTAAGTAACTTAAAGCAGCTTATAAAGGTGCTACTAAAAGCGCTTTATTTAGTTAAAGCCCTTATCGCTTATAATTAAGGTAAGCTAGCTATATATCTATACTTAGTATTAAAAAAAACGTTTTATATATACCTCCGCTTTTATAAAGAGTATTAGCTTAAGCACTACTTCCTTATTAAAACGGTCCTTAATAACTTATATATAGCGATTCCCCCTTAATATAAGCAGAAGGTCTATTATAAAATCTATCTAAATATATATTTAAAACTAGTTTAAGATTAATAGCTACTTTAAAAGCCTTTTATAAAGCGCCCGCTAAATCTTTATATAGCTATAGATATTATAGTTATAAAGGAAGCGGTATATATAGTGCTATATAAAAAGCTAATAAAAGTCCTTTATAAGCCTTACTACTATACCTTATTAGCCGGGGTAGTTAATAATACTAAAGTTATAGATTAGCTATACTAGCTTTTTTTAAAGCTTGTTTTTTAGCTTATTCTTTAGCGGGGCGTTTTTTTTATTAGCTTTTATTATATAAGAGGCGCTTAGTACTTATAACTTACCCTTTTAGCGGAGGTGCCCCCTTAAGTTAATATAGCAATCCGTTACTTATACCTTTAATCGCAGCTTTAGATTTAAGGAATATACGCCGGATTTTATAGCGCGCCGCACGCTTTTATATATATAGTCTTAAGAAGCTAGCCTATCTTAAAGACGCTAAAGGCCTTTATCTTAAAAGACCCTCGCTACTTAAGCGCTTAAACTTACTTAGTTCTTTAAACTTAGCGCTTAAAGAGGCGTTAATAAGGAGGGCGGGATACCCGCTTTTAATATAGCGGGCGGGTCTACTTTATTAAACAAGGGGGTTAAAGGCTCCTTAATAAGGGCACTAAATAAGGGGGTTAAAAGCTCTTTAATAAAGGAGACCTTAATATATATACATAACGCCGCTTATAGAATAAGCTATAGATCCCGCGCTTTAATATCCGCGTTTATAGTATAGTCTTAATCCCGCTAAAAAAGCGCGTTTAAGACGGCGGAGTCTTAACCCGGCCTATACTTAATTTAAAAGTTAAAGTAGGATAAGTACTTAGCTTAATAAGCCTACCGCTTAAAAAGGTGCTAGCGGGTTATAAAATACTTAAGGTTTTAGTAGTCTATAAAGACTTTAAAGCTCTTATAATTACAAAGCTCCGCTTATTATTACTTAAGATAGCTAATAATAGTAAGTATCTTTTTATTATAAATAGCGTAGTTCCTTTCCGCTAAAGTTAGCTTCTTTAAGTAAAAGGCTATAAGCTACTTCCGCCTTTTTACCTTTTATAAGAGCGTGCTATTAAGCGCCTAGCCGCTATAGTCCGCTTTTATTATAGTAGTATGGTTAAAATCCTATTAAAGCAGCACTAAGGCCTGCGAAAATAAGTTTTTAAGCGTATAGAACGCACCTTTTTATATAAGTCCTTAATAAAAAGCTACCTTTTGTCTTATAATCTCGTTTAACGGTATAACGATTTTAAAAAACTTATAGATAAATATATAGTAGTAATTAGCGAAGCTTAAAAAGCTCTATATACTAGTTTATATTATTAAAGCATCTTAGTCCCGAATTGCTTATATCTTAACGGGGTCCGCTTAAATGCCCGCGCTAGTATAAATTATAAACTTAAAGTATTTTATATGCTTAACCTTAAACTTATATTTATCCGGATTAAGGTATAAGCTATATAAGTAAAGGCGGTTTAAGACTTTCTATACTTTTTATATATAGTCCTTATATAAGCCGCTATTATAGATAAGAATATTATTAATATAAGCGAAGGCGAACTTATTAAAAAAGTCGAGAAGGACGTTATTAATATAATGTTAAAAGGTAGCCGGGGCTTTAATAAGACTAAAAAGGGTTACTAGCTACTTAAATAAGCTATAATAAGTATAAAAGGCCGTTTTTTACTCCTTACCCTTTATAATCCGCACTTTATAAAACGCCTATATAATATTAAGCTTAGTAAACTACTTTGCCTTTAATAAGTTATAAAGCATATTAAAGATTAAGGGGAGCGGGTAATAGTCCGGCCGTATAATTATATTAAGGGCTTAATAATTATAGTAAAAGCGGATTCCGCTTTTTAGTTTCCGGATAAAAAGCACTAAGGCGCTTACTTTAAAGCTACTCGCTTAAATAAACTATTATAAAATCTAAACGGCCACGCCCGGACTCCTTACTTTACTCTTAAAAAAGCCTTATAAAACCCCTTAATAGGAACGCTTAAAGCACGTACTATAAAGGCTTGCTTAAGGAGATATAACGAACATTATTAATTAGACCCCGCTAAGGTTTCCGGGATATAACTATAAAAGGTTAAAAGCCTACTTAACTATAGTTTACGATATTTTTAACTATAAGAGATACCCTAAAAACTATTAAGCGGATTCCGCTAGTATCTTTAAGGGATTTTTAAGGATTTCCGCGGGATATCTTAACTATAGTTCGACTCGTTTTTAACTATAAAAGCACCCCGGAAGATATAGGATAAACCTTATTACGATTTTTAAGGGATATTTAAGGATATTTAAAGGATTTCCCTAACTATAGTTTATAGTATTTTTAATTAAGCTTATACTTAGTTTATTAAGCGATTTTATAAGGATATTTACGGTTTATTTTACGTACTATAGATAGTATAGTTAAAAATCCTTAAAATTAGCTTAAAGAATAAGTATAAAGTAGCTAGCTATGCTTTTAAGAATAAATAAGCTTTTTACTATTTCTAAACCCCTATATACGTTTATATACGGTAATTAGTCCGTTATACTAGCCTAACTAGTAGTAATTAGTTTATAGTACTAGCCTTAACTAGCGGTAATTAGTTTATAGTACTAGCTTTAATTAGCGGTAATTAGTCCGCGCTTTATCCCCTTATCCTCGCGCTATAAAGCGTAGTAAATAGTAGTAATTCTTACTTATTTAAACGGAAATCCCTTAAATATCCGCTAAGCTAAAAGTAACTATATCGTATAATTAAGTACTTATCTTATAAGAAGTTAGATACTAAACGATATTTTCTTTAATAAGAAGCTTTTATTAGCCTTTAAGTCTAACTTTAATAATAAACACCTCTTCCTTAACGCGCTTATAATAAAACTTTAAGATAAGTAAGCTATAAAAGCGGAAAAGGCCGCGGCTTACTAAGTATACCGGTTTAATAATCTCTTTTACCCCTTTTTAAAGTACTATACCGCGATAGCCTATAAAGCTAAATAAGATATAAAATAAGTCTTACTTAACTAAGCTAAGACTACTACCCTTTAAAAGGCAATTTAGTTTTAAAATACTAATAAAAGATAGACCGTAAAACGATAAAATCTATATAACTAAGTAAATTAGATTTAGTATTACTTAAATAAATCGATTATCCTTTAAATAAAAGAAGTAAGGATAAGCTAACCTTAAAACTATCCGGCTCCCCGCTTACTAAATACCCTCCGGATTAAGCCTATAATAAAGTTACTCTTTCCCCGGGACGATAAGCTTAGCGGATATTTCTACCGCGTACTACTAATAAAGTTTAGCTTAAAGGCCTTAACTAAAAATCCGCTTTAAAGGATACTTAGCAGTTTCTTAATTTAATATTACTATTTAGCCTTGTCCGCTATAGCCGTGCTAACTAAAGCATTTTTAGGACTCTTAATTAATAAAAACAAGCCTCTTACGCTAAAGGCTTTATAGTATACCGGATTCCGGGATATATATAAAATAAAAAGTTAAGCGCTTAGTAAGAGTATTAAGACTAAGACCTTAATAATAAGCGATAAGGACGCGGTAAGCGATACTTTTAGCGGGCTAAACCTATCTATACTAAGCGCGTAAATACTAAGATTAAGCATAGCTTTAGGCCTTTTAATAAGAATAATAATAATATTAAATAAATAATTCCTTAGTCTCCTTTAAGTATTAAGAAAAGAAGACGCGCTTATTAAGCCTTAAGAAAAACCTTAACTATAAGCTAAAGATATAAGGAGATTTAACCTATTAAGACCTTTAAAAATATCTTTTAATGAAGTTTAAGAAGATAATAAAGCTAGTATATTTTAAAGAGTAGACCGTTTTATCGACTTTATCCGCTAAAACGCTAATAAAGGCAAGGCCTATATAAACGAATTAGCTATTTAATTACCCTCCTTCCTTTAAGGAAGTATAGCGGAATAGTATTTTAAGAACCTTTTAAAACTATAATAAGAAAAACTTAGCGAGCTTAGCGTTAAACTAAGCTAATAGATATCTGCTTTATAAAAACGGTTTAGAATCCGCTTAAATATAGCGATATAAGCACTTAATAAAAAGCACTTTACTATTAAAGATATAGTAATAAGATCCGACTTTAAGTCTTAGATATCGCGCTTATAATATAAAGTTAAGGCCGCGCTTTACTAGCTAGATTACTTAATTATAATAATTTATTAAAAGCTAAACGTCTACTTATAAAAATCTTTATAACGTTTAATAAGGAACGAGGATATTAATAGATAGATTAATAAATATAAGGAAATTCTTCCTTAGTTATAAGTTAAATATACTTAAGGATTTTAAAAGCACTTACTAGCGCGAAAGAAATAGGTCTAACTTATAAAAAGGTAAAGGCTAACTAGCTATACTTTATACGCACTTAAAAGATAGTTTAAGACGCCTTAGCTATTTATTAAAGGCTTACTAAGACTAAGGGTTATGTTTTTAAACCGCTTAATAAAGGCGGATATACTTTAGGCCTTATAGCGCTTGCTAAGTTAAAGAAGAAACCCGCTTAAATAGCTAGGAATATAAGTTAAGGTCCTTTAGCTTAAGAGAGAAAGGACCTTTAAGACTATACGCTTGCTAACGCTAAAGCTAAAATAGGCATACCCCGTAACTAAGGAAAGAACTACGGTAAAGACTAATAACTATTTAAAGGATAAAGAGTATAATATAAAGGGAGCTTAATTAGATATTAATAAAAGCCTAAAAGAAACCGTAATTTATATTATAGTAAACTTAGTATAAGAGGCCGATAAAGCATGCGGATTTTACGGTAAAGCATTCCCTTTAAAGAATAAGCTTTACTAATATATTAAAGATAAATACCCCCTTAACTTTAACTAAGATATTGCTATATAAAGACGTAGCTTAGTATAGTAAGTAGTTATTCGGAAGCTATAAAGCGTTTAAATAGTTAAGGCTTCCCTTAACGTTTAGCTATTAAACCTTAATAAGCCGTTATAATTTACTTATATACGCTTACTAGTTTACGGAAAAGAAGGGCCTAGGATAAGCATTAAAGCCTATATAAATACCGGGGCAAACTAAAGCTTTATTTAAGCTAACTTAATAAAGACCTTTTAAGACGTAACTATAAACTCCTCTTAACGAATTCTTATTTAAGGAGTAAGAAAAATAGCTACCGTTAAATAAGCGGAATTTACTGCTTATATATTAAAAAGGCTAAACGGTAGCTTTATAGTCGTAAAAATAAGAATCGGCGCTTAAATAGTAAAACGCTTAGCGGTTAATATATTACTTAGCTAAGACTTTTTAGTTCTTTACTAAGGGGACTTTATTAACTTTATATTAGTCCTATAAATCGGGGCTTATAAAAGGATTAAAGCTAAAGTTAAGATAGTTTAGCTAAGACTAGCAGTATATAAACGGGTAATTTACTTAATTACTACGACGATTTTAGCTAGTTTTAGCTACGCCTTACTTATATAAGTCTAGGCGCCGCTATTAAGGCATAATAAAATATTTTTCCCTAATAACCTTAAGCTCGCCCGGATAATAATATAAGATTATATAAGCTTTACGGCAATAAACTATTTTAAGGAACTACTAGTACTCCGCTAAGGCTAAAAGGTAAGGATAATTATAAACCTTAATAAGTAGTTTTAGCTATATAAGGAGGTTAATGCTATTACTCCCTTAGCGGAAGCCTTTATAGAAAATCCGGATAAAATAGACCCCGCTAAGGACTTTCTATAAAAGGATCTTATTATAAACTATAAACTTAAAATCGGCCGAACTAAGGACCTGCTTAAACTTACTACTAATAAGGGCGTCCGGATTTACGTTAAAAACTTAAAATATATATTAAAAGTCTAAGATATCCTTTAATTATTTCCCTGCTTTTAAAAGGATAAGGGAGTAGTATATATAAACGAATCTAAATATATACGCATTCCTTTAGTAAAAGGATAGTAACGCTAATAAGTCGTATTAAGATTATACTTATTAAGCGATAAAGATAAAAAGGTAGTAAATATAATATTCGGCTAGCTAACTATATAAGGCCGATTAAAACGAGTTTATAAGCTAACCCTATTCGCGGCGCTAGTATTTATAATATAAAAGATAGTAAATAAAAAGGAGAAAAGATAAGTAGTTATAGACTTATAAGGGATTAATGCTATTACTACCTTAAACGTATACTTAATGCCCCTTTAAAGCGATATAATAAAACGCCTTTAAGGAAAGAAGTTTATTAATACGGTAAATATATAATCGTTTTTTTACTAGTTTTTAATTTACTAAGACTACTAAGAAAGGTTTATAGTTATAAGCTATCGCGGGCTAAAAAGATTATTAGTAATACTTATAAGCTTTAAGAACTCCCCGGTATATATTTAAAGGTTTATTAATAACGTCCTTCGTAGATACTAAGAATACGTAGCGGCTTATATCGATAATATTATTATTTACTTTAATACGGCCGAAGAATACCTTTAATATTTAAAGGCCGTATTCCGCGCCTTTTATAACTATAATATTACCTTATCTAAACTAAAGTCCTTTTTAATTTACCCGTTTATATAGCTTCTTAAATTTAAGGTAAACGCTATTAGCTTAATAAATATAAATAAACGCATATAAGCCTTAAGGGATATTACGTTCTTAAAGAACTTTTAATAGCTTAAGAAATAAATCGGCCTTATTAAGTAGCTACGCTATACGGTCCCGCATTTTGCTAAGGAAGTCAACGTCTTATAAAAACGAAAAACGGAGCTGCTCCGGGTAAGATAGGAAGAAGGAGTCCCCTTAAGGGGCTAAGGACGGGCTTAATACGCCGCGAAAGCCGCTTTTCAGCCTACTTTAAAAGAAAAAGAGGCCTTCGCGATTTTAACTAAGAAACTTACCGAGCCTTAAACGATTTACTACTTTAACCCCGCTTAATAACTATTTATCTAAATCGATATATCTTAAGAATATAGAGTAGTAGCTATAGCTTTTTACTTAAAAAAAGGCACGGAATAGGATAAAAAGACGCTACTAGCTTAAACTAAGGTTTAGCTTATTATTTACTTAAGCCGCGCCTTTTAAAGTAAAGAACCTTAATACTAGCCTACGGAACTTAAAGTAGCCGGTTTAGTATAAGCAGTATATAAGCTATATACTATAGTACTATCTATAAAAACGCTATACGTAGTTATCTTTACTAATTACGTAAGCACTTATAGAATTATATACTAAAAATCCTTATTTTTTATTAGTATAAAATCTAATAATAAGCTAGTCCTTATATCTTAATACTTAAGCTAATTCCCGCTTAAGGTATGCTATATCTTAAGCGTTAAAAACGTTATACCGGACGCGCTTTTACGTTTACTATACTAAGACGATAGGCCGGTATCCTTAAACTAAGAAGGGGAATTAAAATATATTTAAGAAGATAAGATAACGGACCGCGTATTTTTTTATACGGAAGCATTAATCGAATTACCGCTCCGCTAAAAAATAATTAATAGATATATAAAAGATATATAGTAAGTAAAAATTATAGCGTAGCTTAGCGATAAGGATAGGGTCCTTAAACTCTTTTTCCTTTAGTTATAAGGGTTATTATACTTTATAAAGAATAACAGACGCCGAAGACTATATATCCTTAAGACTTATACTAAGAAGATCGTTAAAAACGCTTACGCTAAATACTTTTATATTAGCCGCACCTATATATAGTAAGACCTATCTAAAAGCTTCTCGATTTTATAGCTTAGTAAATACGTAAATAAGGTCGTAAATAGCTACGATGCTTATTACTATAACTAAACTAACTAAAGTAAGATATTAAAGTAGCTTATCCCGATTTAAAGCTTACCGGTTTTATACTATATAATAGCGATAGACTTTATTACCGGGCTCTTAGTAGTTTAAGCTAAATAATCCTTATAAAAAAATCCTATAAGGAACTTTTTTAATACTTTACTAACTATAACTAATAAATTCTTAAAAATATATCTCCTTATCTTAATTAATAACTAGTTTATAGCGGAAGATTAAGTATAAGCATTATATACTAAACTACTCCGCGCTAACTAAGGGATTTTAAAGGGGATAATCTTTAACTAAGACGTAAAGTTTACCTTAGTATTTTAGCGGACCTTATAATAAGCCTTCGGATCGAAGCTTTTTATATTTACCGCTTAGTATCTTTAAACTAATAGCTTATTAAAAAGGTAAAACTAAACTATAAAAATCGCGCTATAATTCTTTACCGCTAATTTCTTAGACTTATACTAAACCGATATACTAATTGCCTTTTAGTTTAGCTTTAATAATTCCTTCTTTTTAGTAATTTACGCGGCCTTTAATAAGCTTATTATAGGGATAAGAATAAATAATAGCCTTTAGTTTTTTAGTAACTACTTATACCTATAAAACTAAGAGGTTTTATAAAAAGAAGTTAAGTTAGCTATTACTTACGCTTAAGCCGCTATAAAGGATAGATATAATAAGAAATACCGCTTACTAAAATTTAAGCTTAGCGATTAAGTCTAGCTATAGCTTAATAAAGGCTACTATATTACGGGCGGTAAACTAACAAAGCTTTAAAAAAGACGTACTAAGCCGTTTAAAGTTACCGCTAAAGTAAGATAGCTTATATACTAGCTAGATATAAAAAGGTTCTTTAATATTTATTTAGTTATTTTAGTAATATAACTACGCTTAGCGGACGAGCTAGCTATACGCTTAAGACTAGTTTAAAATAAAAGGATACCTTACTTAAATAAGTAAGAAGTAAAACGAATCTTATAAAGCTATATAATAAAGAAAGGTAGCGGAAAGCTAAGGAAGGAGTTCCTTATAGCTTAAAAAAGCTAGTTAAGTAGCTATAACTTATAGGTAAACGAAAAAGCGGTCTTCTTACTAAAGATTATAAAAGCCTTTAAAAAGCATAAAAGGAGTTAGCTACTTAAGTAGTTTAGATAAAAGCATAATACGCGGCCTTTATAACTTAATACGAAACTGTTTAACTAAAAGAATTAAGCGGTTAAGCTTAAGTATAAGACTTAAAAGCTATTATAAGTTATAAGAAACTATAACTTACTACGCTTAAGGTAATTAGTTATTTTAATAAT
>JAPEBW010001967.1:0-16740 GCA_027405785.1 Ophiocordyceps robertsii
TTATAGAGGGTGGTTAAGCTCTACGCTATCGGCTTAAGTACAAAGGTATAATAAACCTCGCTTAACTATATATAATACTTAGCCCGACTATATACTATACCTCGCTTAACTATATATAATACCTGAGCTAATTAAACGTAGTACCTTAACTATCTATAATAAAAATTAATTTAAAATAAATTTTAGTTTAGTTATACTTATTATTTCGGCAGCTTAAGGAGCGGGCCCGTATTAAGATTAAAGAAGGTGACCTTCTTTTTCGGCATAGTGGTGGCGACTACGACGACTAAACGGCGGTTAAAAAGCAATAACGCGTCGGAGGCGGGGCGAAGGATGCGTAAAAGGCGCATATAAGGGGCGAGCGCTTCTTTAAAAAGTAAAGAAGAGGGCGCGGGCGCGCGCGGTGCTTAAAAGACTTTATCCTTAAGATCGCGTATAAGATTAGTAACTAAGCGGCATAAGTATATAACGAACTTAATTAAGATTATACGCGTATTATAGGGTGCTAAATTCCTATTAAGCGGGCCCGCTTTAAGGCCTACTTTTTAAGGCCGCGCTACCCGTAATAAAGGCGCGAGACGGAATCCTACTTACCCTCCCGCCCCTATACTAAGGGGACGACTAAGGGGAGAGAAAAGATAGACTATTGCTTATACCTTAAGCTTAGGGCATAAGGCTCCGGGCCGCGGGCCGCCTAGGTTAAAGGCGGCCCTAGCTTAGCTAGGCCGCGTTAAACTGCTTAGCGAGCAGGATATACTTATAGCGGAAGGTATAACCCTTTTTCTTATATAAAGTTATAAGACTTTATATAAGGCGGATTAAATGCGAATAAGAGGAGGTTTTTTTTTAAGCACTTTAGTTTTTCTTTTTTATTTATAAATATTAAATTTCTAAAAACTTAATTTAAGTCCTTAGTATAAACTTAATAATAATAATATAATACTTATTATTTTATTTACTAACTATATTATAAGCTTTTTTAATTATTATACAATTTTCTTATAAATAAAAACTTATTTTAATTTACTTTATAAATAATATATAGATATATTAATTAGTAGCTATACTATATAATATACTTTAACTTTTATTATTATACTTTACTTTAGTTTTAAAAAAAATCAATTAATAATTAATTTAATATTTATTCTTACTTTATAATTTCTATACTTTTAATTTTTATAAATCTTTTATAAATTTATAAATACCTTTTTTATTTAAATATAATTAAATAATTAAGAGGTATTTTATTATAGCTTATAGCTTTTTTTTAATAATAAAAAAAGTATTAATAAGTATTATAAGCTATATTATAAGAAAAGCTATAATTATATTTTAGTAAATATTTTAAAGTTAAGTTAATATATAGCTAAAGTCGTATAAAACTTTACTTAAACTCGGCTTAAGTTTAGCTTAAACTTAACCTTAGTATAAGCTACTTAAGCAACTTTTATAAGTAAGAAGCTATATAGCTTAAATAAAGTTTCCCTTTTTTTTTTAGCTTTAAATAAATAATTATTTAGCTATATACTATGAAATTAAGTAAATACTGGCTTTTTATTTATTTTTAGCTCCTTTTAAAGAAGGTTATATAACATAAAAAAAGACTTACTATTAATAATATAGCGTAAATAAAAACGCTACTTAGTATAAAAAGGCTATACTTAAGAAAAGTAAGAGGGAGGGCTAAAAGAGGCCGATATTAAAATAAGGGTTAAGTAAGCAATCCTCTTATTATAAGCGGGGGCCGTTAAAATAAGCTACTAAATTTAAGTAAGCTAATGAAAAATTTAATAGCTAATAAGTTAATTTTAAGCCTTAATATAAAAGTTAAAGGAGATAGTAAGAATATATATATAAAGAGGGGCCGGCTTACTAACTATCGGCTTAATACTACCTTATAATATAATAATAAGGGCTATAATACTTATAATAATAAAAAAAGTAATAAAAAAAGATTAATAAAAGCCGCTTTAAGTGCTAAAAAAGTTTAATAGCTAATATTACTATTTTATACCTTAAGTATAGTATATATAAGAAAAGTATAAAATTAATTAAAACTTCTTTTTAAGCTTAAAAAAGGTCGTTTACTTAATTTATAACTACTTAGATATTAAGCTATAATAAACTATAGCAATTTATTATAGTAATAATATTAATTAAGGCTATAATTAGTAAAGGTTCTTTAAGTACCTTAATATAATTTACCTTAATATAAACATTTAATTATAAGCTATAGCGGCTATTTATACGATTAAATAAGGCGAGAACTAAATATTCGCGGCGTTTCTCCTTAAGTTTAAATAAAGGCTTTTTAAAGTAAGAGGGAGATTATAGCTATATAATATATAGATCGTGTTTTTAAAGGACGCTTTAAGCCTTTGCCTTAAGGAGGCACTTATAATAATTAACTTTCCGATTTTTAGCTTTATAGTATATATTAATTAAGTAGCGTAAATTATAATAAGGCTAAAAAGGGTTGAGTAAACTAAGTTGCTGTTTTAAGGCTAAAAGAAAGTAATAAGTAAGGCGATTTAAAACGAAAAGGACTTAAGAAGCAATACTTAAATAAGTAAAATTAACGCTATAAGTTAGCTAAGAAGGGGAGAAGGCTAACTTAATATATAAAAGTGCTATACTTATAAGACAATAAAGTATATTACTTACTTTTATAAAAAGAAAAAAAACGAACCTTATAAGTAGCTATAGCTATTATTAAAAAAGTAATTAAAGTATATTTTAATTTAAAAAAAGGAACCTTAATATAAAGTGCTACGCTTTATAGTATAAAGATAAGGGGATAAGGCGCGGACTTATTACTATTAATTAAGGCTAGTACTTTAAACTAATTACCGCTAATTAAGGCCGGTATTATAAACTAATTACTACTAATCAGGCTAGTATAACGGACTAATTACTATATATAAATATATATAAAGTTTAAAAATAATAAAAAGCTTATCTTTTCTTTAAGGTATAGCTAGCTACTTTATACTTAATTCTTTAAGCTAGTTTTAAAGATTTTTAACTATACTATCTTACTATTTATTATTAATATGTAAATAAACTATAAATATCCTTATAAAATTACTTAATAAACTAAATATAAGCTTAATCGGAAATACTTTAAACAATAATCGGAGAAATCCCTTAAATATCCTTAAACATCCCTTTAAAATTATAGTAAAGTCTATCCTATATTTTTTAAGGTGCTTTTATAATTAAAAACGGGCCGAATTATAATTAAGATATCCCGCGGAAATCTTTAAATATCCCTTAAAGATAATAGCGGAATCCGCTTAGTAGTTTTTATAGTATTTTTTATAGTTAAAAATAATATAAACTATAGTCGGATAGGCTTTTAAGCTTTTATAGTTATATCTTAAAAACCTTAGCGGGGTCTAACCGGTAATATCTATCGTATCTCCTTAAGCGAGCCTTTATAGTGCTTGCTTTAAGCGTTCCTATTATAAGGTTCCGTAAAGCTCCTTAAGAATAAGGTAAGGAGTTTAAGCATAGCTATTTAGATTTTATAATATAAAGTTAGGCTTTAAAGAAAAAAGAGAAATAATAAATAGCTTAAAAGTTAATAAAAAAGCACTTTATACTAAACTTAATACTACTTAAAGTTAGTATTAATAAGAAAAAGAGGCTTAATATACTTAAAGATATAAGCTATAACTATTATATTATAATAAGTTAGGGGGTAGTAACAAAGCTATAAATACTTTTTATAAATAAAATAAGAAGGCTATTATAGCTTTTTTTTAAAGGACGTATTAATACTTTAAATAAAAAGAATTATAGCGTTTAAGATAAAGATTAATAGTTACTTAAAATAAACGTTTACTTATATAGTATTAAAGTTAAGCTATAATATATTCTTTAAGAGACTATAAATAAAGAAAAATAAGGTAGTTTATAATGCTAAGGGGGAGCGGATCCGGTATAAAAAGGTAAGGATTTAAATCGGCCTTTAAAAGTTAAAAGAAGCTATAAAGATTATAAATATTTAAAAGGCAAAGCTAATAAGCGCCTTAATCTTTACAGCGGAGTATTAATAAAAAAGACATAAAAGGATAGCTGAAAGTAGCGACGTGTACTAAATATAAGGGTAATTATAATAAAAGATATAAAGAGGGCCTTTATAAGAATAGTACTAATAGTATAAGCTAGCTAAGTGCGGGGAATACGCTAAGTAAAAAGCCTTGCTTTTAGTCTTAACTTAATAAGTAGTTAACAGGCCCCCGCGATTAAAGCTAAAAGACTTTTCTTTTTATAAGCTTTAGTTTTATAATAAAGTAAGCAGCTAAGTAATACTATAACTTATCGTACTATCTACTACCTTTTCTACTTAATAGATAGTATCGCGAGACTATCTTTTTATAATTTTTAAAGCTTTTCTTTTTTAATTACTTAGTAAAGATAGTATTAGCGAAAAAATCGTAAAGTAGTACTAAACCGGCGCGGCAAAGCTAATATAACCTTAAGTAAGGCTTATAAGTATAAAAAATTTATTTAAATAACGAATTTAACTAAATACCCTTTATACTTAAGATAATAAAAGTGTTATTAAGAATATCCTTATTAATAGGTACTTAGTCCCCGCTACTTCGAGAAAAATAAAGAGACGTTTAAGCCCGTATTAAGGAACTAAAAAAGACTTAATAGTTATAAGAGCGTATTATATAGCTTAAAGAGGAAATATAAAAAAAAGGAGGACTACTCCTTAATTAATTAAAAAAGTAAAGGAAATTCTTATTATAAAAGAGGCCGTAGTAAATATTAATTAAGAGGTTCTTACTATTAAAGCACTACTAATACCTTAATAATAAGAAGGGGAGACTTATGTTTAAATACCCCTTAATATAGCCGCGGCTAAGGTTATAAAAAAGGGCGAGGCTAAAACTTATCTTAAAACTAAGGGGTTATTTATTTTAAATATAATAAGCTAAGTTATTATATAAACGAATATATCTTAGCTTTAATTATAAATACCTTAGCAAATACCTTATATATTAAAGCCGCTTTATAAGGAAACGCTTAAAGGCCGGAGTAAACGCTTCTCCTCCGGCTATATTAATACCTTAAGGGGAGCTATTATAGACTCTTATAGTGCTATTAAGGCAAAACCTTACTAATATAAAGGTATACCTAAGTACTTATGGTATAGTAGACTTAGTAAATTTATATTTTATATACTAATAAGGCTTACTATAAGTCTTACTATTATATCTTAAGCTCTTAAAACTAAGGGATAGTTAAGTAAATAACTATAAGGTTTAAGAAGTTTTAGTAAGAATTACTAATATAAAGGGCACCGAAAAAATAATTACTTAGTACTATATTAGTACTAATAAGCTTACGCCGAATAACTATATACTAATCTTATAGTTAATTATTATAATTACGGATAAGAAAATCTATATTATTTTATAGAAAGAGTAATAGTACTTTAAGCACTAAATTAGTAGCGGCACCTAATAAACTCTATAAAAATTTATAAGGGATTGCTAGAATTAGGCTTATATCTATATAATCGCTATTAACTTAAAGCTAGTTCCGTTATTAGATAAGAACGACGATTAAAAAAGTTAAAAGGAGAATAAACTAAGATATTACTAACTTTATACTAATTTAAAGATATATCTTTAATAAATAAGTCTAACTTATTACGAGTTAAAAAATAAATAAATTATATTATTAACTTAACTCTTAGTATAAAACCTTCTTTTAAACCGATTTACCTTTTATCTTATAATAAATTATAGTTCTGAAGGGATTAAATTAATAACTTTATTAAACGTAATATTATCAACGAGTTATAAAGCCTAGTAAGCGTATTAATTCTTTTTATTATAAAGAAAGATAATAGTCTTTATTTTTATATAGACTACTAAGGACTTAACCGCGTTATATAGAAAATAGGTACCTTTTACTTTTTATTTTAAAGATTCTTAACTATTGCTAAAAAGCTAAATTCTTTTCTTAGATTAATTTTAAAATCTATATTAATATATCTATATTAAAAAGGCAATAAGTAAGAGATAGCTTTTTAATTATACTAATAATACTTTAAATACCTTATTATACTAATTAGCTTAATTAAAGCTTTAGCTACTTTTTAAAGCTATATTAATTAAGTGTTAAAAGGCCTTATTTATACTATTTATATAATATATCTTAATAATATCCTTATTTTCTTATAAATCGAAAAACATATACTAAATACCTTTAATAAGTTATAAAAAGGCTAAATATAGCGTAACTATTTATAAAGCTATCCAAATATATATTTTATTAGCAAATAATTAAGTTTCTTAGTTTAATTATATTAGTTAATAAAGTATTAGTAAATCTTTAATAAGTAAAACTAATCGTTAAATAGCTAGTACTTAATACTTATTAAGATATTAAAGTCTTCCTTAAGTTTTATTACTACTACTATCGTTTTATTTACCGCTACTCCTATATAATAACACTTCTTATTATACTACTAAAAGGTAATAATAATAATAAAAAGCTAAAAAGAGTAGACTTAAATATAACTAAATTTATAGCAGTTTAGTCCTTAAAAGATATATTTATTAGTATACTCTAATTTTAATACTATAACTTAAAGAGGTATACTTAAATTAAAACTAATATATTATAATATATAATAAGAAGTATTTTATCTTAGCTTAATAATAAAGGTCGCTATTATTTAACTATATTTTAATTAAGAAAGTTTACTAAGGCTAAGTTAAACTATAAAGTCTTAAACTAAGAAATATTTACTATTATAAAGTTATTTAAACATTAATAATCTTATATTAAAAGAACCGCATAATAAGTAAAAGTCCTATCTAACTATTTTAACTTTTAAACGTTTATATACTAAACTTCCTTTAATTAAAGATAAGTATAATATTATATATACTTAGTATTATTCGACTTTACGATTAAAGATAAAGTAAGGAGGTTAAACCCGGCCGGTATACCGTTAAGAATGCTTAAATATAAAGGCGAGAAGCCCTTATCTATAAATTTACTATTAAAGCTTTAATAAATTATATAACAACTAATAATTTATAAAGGGATAATAAGAAGTTTTTAAAAGTAAAAGAAAGCTTAACCTTAAGCTAGTATAAGTATAGTAAGTTACTTTTATATAAGGAAAATATATAAGCTTTTATATAGTAAATTAATACTAACTTAAGAGCGGACTTTAAGTAAATAGCTATATAAGCTAAAAAAAGCTAATTATAAATAGCCACTCTTAAAGAAAACTATAAAGAATATAACTGATAGGCTTTTAGTATATATTATAGAAGTTTTTAACACTTTATTAAAATTACTAAAATGTACTTAAAGCGAAGATATAGTAGTTACTTAATAAAAAGCGATTAAAGACTTCTTAAAAAAGAAATATCCTTAGTTATTGTAATTAAATAGATTATTATTATAAAAAGAACGAACTATAATACCTTTTAATACTACTTTATAATAAGAGTTAATATAACTTTATTATAATAACCTATTAATAAAATACTTTAAAGGCTAATAAATAAGTAAATTACTATTTAAGAATTTCCACGAAAATATATAGTAAAAGATATTAATTAATATAGCTAAGAATACTTAGTATATTAAGGCGCTATATTAAAGAGGCATTCCTTTTATAGCGCTATTTAATTATTACTATGCTTTATATAACTATAAGAAGAACTATTAATAGACTTTAGTATAAGTCTACTAAAAGTATAATATAAAAGACGAGAAGTTAATATAATACTAATAATTATAAAATAATATACTAAGTATTACCTCTTTTTTATATTTTTAAGATAATAAACGCGCTTAAGTTAGTAAGGGCATTTTATTATAACGTTAAGTTAATATATAAGCCTTTAAAAAGTAGAATTATAAATAAAGGATTACAATTTACTAATAAGTTTTAGTTAAACTTATATTTTATCTTATAAGTAAAATATAAGTTATTAATAGCGTTTTACTTTTAAACTAATAAGTAAATAGAATATATAAGTTAAGTAGTATACTACTACTTAAGATACTTTATAAATTTAAAATAAACAAACTAAGCGTTATTTTCTTAAGTAGTATAATTTATATATTATAATATAACTAATACTACTACTAAGCTATTATTTAACAAAGCCTTTTTTAGCTACTAACTAAACCTTTATATTAATATTAAGGATAATATTATAAAAAAAGAGGTACTTAAAGTAAAAGTAAGAATTAATAAGCTAAAAGCTATATAATAATAACTTAAGGAATACTAGCGAAAAGCTATTAAAGTATAAGCAAAGTATTATAACTTTAAGTATTAACTACTTTTACTTAAAGTTAGTAACTTTATTATGCTCTTTAAAAAGAATTTACGCTTAAAAGATAAAAAAAGGAAGCTATTTCCTAAGTATATCGAACCTTTTTAAGTACTATAAGCTATTAAGAAGTAAGCTTATCGTTTGGCTTTTTAAGATAAGTACTCGCGTATATATAATATATTTTATATTAGCTTAATAAAACTTTAAAAGAAAAGGCTAAGCGAATAAAAAAGCGCTAAACTATTAATTATACTTAACCTTTAAGATAAAAAAGGCAAATAAGAAGTTTAAAAAGTATTAAATAAAAACGTATTAAAAGTAATACTTTTTTCTTAATTAAGTAAAAAGAATGGCTAGTAAAGTATAATTAATAAGTAAATGCTAAGGATATACGGAATAGCTAAGCACTTATTTACAAATACTTTACTAACCTTATTAAGAAAAAGAAGAAATATAAAACTAAGTAAAAGGTAAGATAGTAAAAGTAAAAAGATAACCTACTTATTAAGTTATAATTCCTAACTAACTTAATACTAATTTATTATTAATTAACTTTATCCTTAGTTAAGGTAATTATTAATAAATTAGTAAAATATAAAACAGGGAAGAAAAATAAGCGAGAGTAAATATTACGGGCTAGGCCCTAGATTAGGCCCGGACTGCGCCCGTACAACCGACCCTTAATAGGCGTGGTTAATAAACTAGCTAGCAGCTTAGTTAATTCGTCTTCTTTTACCGTGCGCTTAGCGCACTACTTGCCGTAGCAGGTAGATTAAATAGCTGCCCCGTAGCAACGAATAGTAGCATAACTACTGCTTTAGCCTTATTAAGGCCGACCCGTAATAATAAATAACTAAAAGAAAATATAAAGCTAAGCTAGTTCCTCCTTAAAACAAGAATAATAAAAAAAAGAAACTATAAGCTAAGTTATTATTACTTTACGTTATTAATAAAAAAGAAATAAAAAAAGATAAAAGAAAAAATAAACTTAAACCGTCTTTTACTAATATTAATACTTTGCTAATATTATAAAAACTTACTAAATAGTCCCTTAATTTATATTAGTTTAAAAAGAAAATATTAATATACTTTACTCTTTTATTAGCTATATCTTAATTAGTATAGCACTTACTTTTACCTTTATAATAAGTAAAGCGTATTACTAAAATATATAGCCTATATTACTTATAAGTAGCCGGAGTTTTAACTATACTTCTTAAGTATAGTACTTCGGACTAGCTATGTTAATATTAAAAAACAGCGCTAAGGTTTACTAAGTAAGCAGCTTACGCCGCTTATTAATCAGCGCGCGATAATCGCTATACTAAAATTAAGAGAATATTAGCAAAATACTAGTATATTAATCGTATATTAATTAGTATTGCATTTTTCTTAGCACTTATAATACTATTCTTCTTTTAATAAGTTATCTTAGCAATATTAAACGCCTTATAAAGATATGTTAAGGCGTAAATCCGCTATATACGTTGATTATCTTACTATATAAAAACTAGCACGCAATGTTTTAATATAGTTAGACGAATAGGCATTTTATAATATTAAGCCGTTATAGTAAGATAATAGTAAGTCTCCTCGCTAAATATAAAGGCGTTATTATTGCTATTATCGTCCTTAAAGTAAGTATCGTTAATATTAGGTATGTTAAGCTCTTAAATATAATTAAGTATCGCAACTATATTAATATAGTCGCTAGCTATATATATAGCCACTTATATAACAATTAGCTAATAAATATTTATAATAAATTTAATTAATATTTATAGTTAATTAATAATATACTTAATTATTAATAGCTATATACTAATAGTACTATTTATACCTTATAAAGGCAATACTAAAGAAAATATACTTAATCTTTATAACTTTAATAAGCTTTAGCTTAAATACTTTATAAGCTATAATAGCAATATAGAAATAATATATATATTAAAGTTTAGCGGGTATTATACTATTAGTATAAATAGCAAGGGCTTAAGCTTTAAACTCTTTATATTTTACTTATAAAACGATAAAGATATTAGCCTTATTATTGCTTATATTAAGTTAAGTATTATTATTGCTATCGCTATTACTATTGCTTATTATATTAAGCTACTCTTTCTTAAGGGGAGGCGTAATAAGCGGAGTGTCGCGGCTAAGTATTATTAATATCTTAAGGCTTAATTAGTCTTATTATTACTACTTTTAAGGAGTAGTATTATTATTAATACTATTAATACTAAGGGTAAAAAACTTACTTTATACTTACTAATTATTAGTAAGTATATTAATTACTATATCTTTAAGGATAAGTATAAAGTTAAGTATAAGTACCTTTTTAAGAGGTACTCCCTTATTATTAGGTAATTATAAGCTACGCGTCTTTTTAGCTTAACCCCTCTTAGTACTAGTACTAGTCTTTTTAACTAAAAGAAAGTTAAAGACTTAAAGAGAACCTTAGTCGCGATTATAATGCTTTAAGGGCGAACCCCTTAAGAGTTAATACTAAATCTAATATAAGAAATTAACGTGCTTATTAGTTAAGCGCGGCTTTAAAGTGCGAGGTATATTAACGATAATAAAGAGGTATAGAATATATATTAAATAAGGAGTAAAGAAGTATAAAAGACTTAATAGTAAAATAATTATAAAAGAGTTAAAAAAAGAAAGAAGAATAAAAAGTATAAGGATAAGTACGATAATCTTTTAATTAATATATTTCTACTAATATATAGGCGTAATACTTATAATTACTTAAAGACAATTAACGTTATTAAAACTTTATATTTAACCCAGCGTATTTAATACTATAATTAATTATATACGATTATTAAACGTATATATTACTATATTTTTATTATACGTACTTATATTATAATGCTAACTAAAAATATAACTATAACGTTATATTACTAACTTCTTTATAAATAGTATACTTAATATCCTTTTAACTAAATAGCTAAGGGCGTTTATTATAAAGAGGAGATAATTATAAAAATAGTATTAATAGTATAAACTAACTAAGTGCGGGGAATATATTAAGTAAGAAGCCCCGCTTCTAGTCTTAACTTAACAAGTAGTTAATAAGCCTTTATAATTAAAACTAAGAGACTCTCCTTTTTATAAGCTTTAATCTTATAATAAAGTAAGTAGCTAAGTAATACTATAACTTATCGTACTATTAACTATCTTTACTACTAAATTAATAGTATCGCGAGACTATCTCTTTATAGCTTTTTAGTTAAAAGCGCTTATCGACTTAGCGGACTATACCTTAGCCTAAGTACTATAAGCTTACTTAAACCTCTTTATACTAGCGAAAGTGCTTAAGTAGCCCTTATTTTTACTAAGCGTAGACTATAAGATTTACCTAACTTTAAATAAGAATAGTAAGGAGCCGCTACTATTATAAAGGCCCTTATATAATATATTAAAAAAAGAGCTACTTATCTTTTAAAAGACTTTAAATAAGTTACTAAAAGTAAACCTTATCCGCTTTAATAGCTTATTAGCTATAGCGCTAGTACTATTTATAAAGAAGGTTAATAGCCGCTTATACTTTTACTATAACTAATAAGCTTTAAATATAATTATAAAAAGGGACTAATACGCGCTATTACTAATTATAAAAAAGCTAAAGATAGTAATAAAGGTATATTAGTGTTACGGGCTGTGCCGTGGGAAGAGCTGTGGTTGCACCACAGCGAATGACCTAGAGTCGGGCCGACGTGCAGCCGAAGTCGCACAGAGCTCCACCCGAACTCGGCCCGACTTCGACCCGAACTCGACCCGAGTACGGGCTGCTTAAGCGACCCCTATAAAGTACGGAGCCACGTAGCCTAGATAGAGATTTCCCCCTTCCCTCTCTAGCTTTAGATAAACAATCATTCGGCCACGTGCTACTAAACTAAGTGCACGCAGGCCTTTAATAATTAGTTTATAAAACTTAATATCGTTATAGCGTTTTATAAGATTAAAATTACGGAGGGCTATAAGTTTAAGACGGCTTTTAAAATAAGGTTTAGCTTATTTAAGTAGTAAGTATACTTATTTAGCCTTATAAAGATATAAGCTACCTTTTAACGCTATATTAATAAAGTCTTAAAAGACTACTTTTATAAGTTTATTATTAAAAGGGAGTAAAATATACTCTCCCGCAGCTTATAGGCTAAATATAGTATATATAACACGCGAAATAAATACGCTAGAGAAAACATTAAATCCGCTATAGAATTTTACATACTATATATATTTTTTATATTATTTCACGCATACTTAAGCAAGGTATAAGCAGATTAAGAAGAGGTGTATATAAAGACTATATGCATAATCTATACTAAGTCGCTACGCCACCTCGTATTCCTTACGGAATTAATCCCTAGGCTTATAAATATAATATTAACTTAATAACAGCTATTAGCATACTATGTATAATTGCGCTAAATAGGGGGCTCTTTTCTAAATTACTTAAGTTACTTATAGCTAAGGAAATGTCTATATACGGAGGCCTTAGTCCCCCCTTTACCTTAAATAGATTATTAACCTTATATACATATCTTACCTATTTCTTTACTTTTTCACACACTCGTTATATCTCTATAATCCCCTTACTTATAGCTATATGCCTGCTCTCTTCTATACTTCTTTGCTGTTTAAATATTATAATATATATAAATAATATATTAATTTACTTATTAAGATCGCTTTATATCGATTAAACATATATAGCGAAGGTGCTTAAAAAGCTATAAAAAGCGGGCCTTATATTAAACCTATAAAAGTACGACTTTATAATAAAAGAATTAAAGTACTTAAGCTTAATCGTATAAGCTAAAAATAAGGTTTAATATAACTTAAAAAAGATTTAACTTATTTCGATATAATAAGCACTATAGAATATAAAAGGCGTTTAAAGCTTTTTTAAGTTTACGAATTACTACTATGCTTTTATCCTACTTTATATTAAAGACTTATAATACTTAAATAGTCTTTATAAAAAGAATATAACCTTTTAATAAACTAATAAGTACTAAGCCGTGTTAAAATTTATTTAAAAGGCATTTTACAATATATTAATACTAGAATTATATAACTTTAAAAAAAACATATACTTAAAAGTAAGCTACTTAAAGTATATAACAAGCAATATACTAATATAAGTTAAGCTTTATAAAATATAATACTTAGTAAGTTTTTTCTTAAAACGGCTTAATATAATAAAGTATAATAACTTAATTTATAATAAAGAGCTACTTATAATTATAAGATATTTAGACTTTTAAGGGGTAAAGTTATATAATAAGTTAGTATTTATAGTATTAACAGATAATAAAAACTTAAATTACTTTATAATAAAAAAGAAGTTAAATAAAAGTAAAGTAAGTAAGCAATAAAGCTTGCTTTATATAAATTTATATTAAAGTATCGCTTAAAGAGGTTAGTAATAGTACTTAATATATTATCGCGCTATAATAAAGATAAGCTAGTAAGTATATTAAATAAAAGAGAAGTAAAACGTTTAGTTTAATTAATCTTAGATAGCGTATAACTAATAAGATATTAAGTTCTTTTAAGCGGTAAGTATATAAACTTCCTACAATAATTAATATTAAAGAAATATATAGTCGCGAAAATATAAAGAAAGAGAAAAAATATAAAGTTAATCGCTTATATAAGTAAGGTAAGCGACTTTATATATTAACTTAAAGGTAAGGTAAATAAAAGCGGAGTTTACCTAAAACTTAACTTAAACTTAAGCTAAGAAGTACTTAAAGAATAAGTATAGCTAGCCTATATATTTAATAAGAAAGAAATATAAAAAAAGTAAATAGTAATACTATAAAAAAATAAAAAGTTTTAAGTAGTATTTTAAGTTATTTAAAATAGTAATTAATCGCTTATATTAAAATAGTAATTAAAAGTTTAAGTAAAAGAGTATACGATTAATATAAAAAGTCGCCTTTATTTTAAAAACTACTTATAAGTATTAAGTAAGCCTTAGTACCTTAAAAAAAGATAAAAAGCTAAATAAGCTTTAAGTATTAATTGCTTAATAAATATATAACTTAATAGCAGCGGGATACTTAAAGTATAAAAAGATACTTATAATATTAGCTTAAAATTTCTTTTAGCTAAGCTAGTTCTTTATAGTATGCTAGCTTATTACGAACTATAGTATTATAAAATCTAAAAAGCCACGCCCGGACTCCTTACTTTACTTTTAAAAAGCCTTACGGAACCCCGTAATAAGAACGCTTAAAGCACGCACTATAAAGGCTTACTTAAAGAAATATAATAAACATTACTAGTTAAACCCCGCGAAGGTTTTTAAAACATAACTATAAAGGCTTTAAAGCCTATCTAACTATAGTTTACGACGTTTTTAACTATAAAAGAAATTAAAGAGCAAATAAGTATAGAAGAGAGCAGGCTTATAGCTACGAGTAAAGGGATTATAGAGATATAAAGAGTGTGCGAAAAGGTAAAGAAATAGGTGAAATATATATATGTAAGGTTAATAATCTATTTAAGGTGAAGGGGGGACTAAGGCCTCCTTATATAGACAATTCCTAAGCTATAAGTAGCTTAAGTAATTTAAAAAAGAGCCCCCTGTCTAGCGCAGTCATGCATAGTAGGCTAATAGCTATTGTTAGGTCAATATTATATTTATAAGCCTAGGGATTAATTCCGCAAGGAATACGAGGTGGCGCAGCGACTTAGCACGGATTATGCATATAGTCTTTACACACACCTCTTTCTAATCTGCTTATATCTTGCTTATGTATAGGTGGAATAATATAAAGAAATATGTATGGTATGCAGAATTGTATAGCGGATTTAATATATATTTCAGCGTATTTATGTTATGTGTTATATATGCTGTATTTGGCCTATAAGCTGCGGGAGAGTATATTTTACTTCTTTATAAAAGATACTATAAAACCTATTAAGCGGATTCTGCTAATATCTCTAAGAGATATTTAAGAATTTCCGCTAGATATTTTAACTATAGTTCGACCTATTTTTAACTATAAAAGCACTTTAAAAAATATAAAATAGACTTTACCGCAATTGTTAAGGGATTTCCTTAACTATAGTTTTTAGTATTTTTAACTAGGCTTATACTTAGTTTATTAAGTTATTTTATAAGGATATTTATAGTTTATTTGTATATTAACAATAAATAAAAATATAGTATAGTTTAAGATCTTTAAAATTAGCTTAAAAAACTAAGTATAAAGTAGCTAGCTATACTTTAAAGAAAAGATAAGCTTTTTACTATTTCTTAACCCTTATATACTTTTATATATAGTAATTAGTCCGTTATACCGGCCCGATTAGCGGTAATTAGTTTATAGTACCGGCCCCGACTAGCGGTAATTAGTTTGCAGTACTAGCCCCGATTAGCGGTAATTAGTCCGCGTCTTATCCCCTTATTCTTATGCTATAAGGCGTAGTATACGGACTATATAGTAAAGGCTATATTTAAAGGTAACTTTAAAAAAGGCTTTTCTAGCTATTGCCGCTTTTTATATAGCCGTTTAAATACTTAATAATAAACTTAATAATTAAGTTACTTTTAATTAAGACAGAGGGCTTAAAGAACTTTTAAGTAATAACGGATAAAGTAATAAAAGTAATAACGCTAAAAGCAATATTAATAATAAGAGTAATAGTATATGCTATAAGGTTTTTATAACTTTATTTCCGCTTTAATAAAATACTAAAGTTTATTATTTTAAACTAAAGGACGAATTAAATAAGGTAGTTTTAGTAGGAATTTTACTAATTAACTAAGGTTTAAAAGAAACTAAGCTTAGCTTATTACTTATAAACTAATAAAGCAACGGAGTATATAAACTAAGAAATATAAGCTTACCTTTATATATACGTTTACTATAAGTAAAACAACTAAAAAGTATAGCTACTTTCCGCTTAAGCGGCACTAAATAACTAAGTAGTGTCGATAATAAGTATAAGCTTATTTTTCGCGATATATAGTTATAATATTAAGCTTATTTAAATTTTATAAAAAGAAGGACCGCTTATACTAAACGGAAAAATTATATAAGACCTTGCGTAAAGAATAAAAAAGGTTACTAACTTTTTTTAAACGGCTATCGCCGTATATAAATAAGATAAGAAAAGATAATAAACTAGTTATATATACTAATAAAAAGACTTTAAGTAAGTGATAAGATATAGTTAAATATAAGAAATTATGTTATAAATAGGCCTTACTAAAAGCTAAACTAGTTATACTACAAGTATATTATAATAAAAGTAATTAGCCTATATATCGTAAAACTTAATATACTAAATGTAAAAGGTTAGAGCAGCAGCGAAATTGTGGGGAAATCAGGAGATCACGTGATGTCACGTGATAGAGGAGTCGGTGTTGTGTAAA
>JAPEBW010001968.1:0-16705 GCA_027405785.1 Ophiocordyceps robertsii
AGTATAAGTTATAGCTTAATATATAAAAGTATATAAAAGTATATAAAAGTATATAAAAGTATATAAAAGAAGAACCTTTTAGTAGCCTTAAAACAGTATAAAAGGAGGTCTTTACTCCTCTTTCCCTTAACTCCTTTCCTTTCTTTCTTTCTTTTTCTTTAGCTAGTTATAACCTAAGAAATCCGCATAATAATATACCCTTACTTTATTTAGTTTAGTAGCTTATACTAAGTCTTCTTCTCCCTTTCTAGCTAGTAAATTTTAATTAAATAAATTATATAAAGCTACTTAGCGTATAAGAAACGCTAAGGGTTCCGTAATATAAAACTAGCTTATAATAATCTTTATAAACTTAATAGCTTTAATAAAGAATACTTAGTATTTATATACTTAATAAGTTCTTTAAGCTATTAAGTAAAAAAAAGGAATTTATTATAATTATGTCTATTTAATTATAATAAATTAAAGAAGAATATCTACCTTTATAATACTATAGCTAACTAATTAGCCGTAAGCTAGTTTAAGATATTTAAAGCTTTTTTATCCCCTTATAAGCTTTATAGATAGTAGTTTTATTTTAAAGATTAAGGCTCCTAAACCTTATTCTAAAGAATTAGCTAAGCTATAAAAGTTTATTACTTCTTTTAAAGCTTATTTTTAGTTTTACCTTACTACGATAAACGAAGAAGTAATAAAGGTTATATTTACAGTTAGTTGCCTATAAGGCTTAGTAGCAATATAGTTTAAATAGATTCTTAAGGACTATATAAATAATAGTCTTAAAGATAAGAATTCCGAGATAGAAAATGTTTTTAAGAATTTTAATAACTTCGAAAAAGCTTAAAGAAAAACGTTCGGAATTATAAATAAGTAACGATTAATAAAGTATAAGTTAAGAAGCCTTAAGTAAGTTATATCTTTATTGGCTTATATAGCTTGATTTTAATAAATAACCTTTAAGCTAAAAGAAGAAGATAATACCTTAATAGCTATATTTTATAAAAGACGAAAAGAAGAAGTTAAAGATGAAATTTATCGCCTAGATAGGCTAAAGACGCTATTAAACTATATTAGTCTAGCGGTCTAAATAGACGATAAGTAGTATAAACGCCGGCAATAAAGGAAATACTATTTAACTCTTAGCAAGGTTATTAAGAAAAATAATAAGAAATAAAAGCGTAATTAAAGTTATAATATAATAAACCTAAATACCCTTAAAGCAAGCCCGTTAAAGCCCGATAAAAAAGCTATTTAATGCTTTAATTATATAAAGGAAGGCTATATAATAAGAGATTATATTAAGAAAAGGCATTCCTTTAAGGGAAGGAATATACTTATTTATAAGAATAATGCTTTTTTAGCTTATAATCCGCGATATACTTTACTACTACCTTTAACTAAGAATACCGAAATCGATACTAAGCTTATTATGCTAACCCTTAGTCCGTTTAAGATTAGTTCGCTTATAAAAGGTCTTTATAAAGAAGAACTTAAGATTAAGCTAAAAGTTAAAAGCTTAAACGACTAGTAAAAAAATGCTTTTAAGACTAAGGATAATTATTAGTATAGAACTTCCTTATAGACTATTAATAAAGATAATAAAAACCCTTCTTATTTTAATATAAATATTATACCTTTAAATATAAAAGATAATAGTAGCTATAATTTTAAAGACCTTAAATTTAAGTAAATAAATAAAGAGCCTTTTTTTAAGAAAGAAGATAGTAATAAGCCTTATACTCCTTTTATAAAATATCTTAATATAGTAATTACTATTAAGAATAGGGCATATAAGTAGCTCTTTTAAACTAAATACTATAATAACGATTGCTTTATATACCTTTTAAATAAGTAAAGAAGCGGCTAGTTTCTTAAATTAAGGAAGACTTATAATAAACCTACTATAACGACTAAAGAACTTACTACTAATACTAAGGTTTTTATAAAAAACCTTAAGGAAGATATCGAAGCTAATAAAGAGGAACTTTTATAAGAAAATATCGATAACCGGATTAAAATCGAATAACTTTTACTTTTTAAGTAGTATAATAAAACAACTATTAAAAATCTTTAAGATAATAACCTAGCTTTAACGAATAAGATAATTAAGCTAAAGGAAGACTATATATCTTTATTTACGTATATTACTAATCTAATAAAAAATAAAGACGATCTTAAGAAAAAAAAAAGATAAGCTAGCTAATAAGCTTAAAAAAGATATAGAATTCCTTAACTTAGCTATTTAAGATATATTTAAACGATATAGTAAGTATTTCGAGGCTAATTATAATCTTTATAATAAGAATTATAATTTAAAAATGCTTTTATAAGTAAAGAGATTCTTAGAAGAAATGCTTAAGAATTAGCTAAAAGCTAAATAAGAAGAGATTAGCGACTAAAAACAATAAAAGGAAATTAATTATAATAAAGGTATTAATATTATTAGTAAAGCAGTTAAGAACTATAAAGCTAGTTAAAATTTAGTTTTTAAAGCTTATAAAAAGGTTAGTTACTTAAATAGACTAATTCTATAAAAAGAATTAAGATCTACTAAGAAGTCGGTAAACGAGGCAAAAAACTAATAAGCTTAAGAATAATAAGGCTATTTCTTAGTAAATAAAACTTACTTATAATAAATAATAATTCTCGAAGTATATAAATAGCTCTTTTTTTAAAATTAAGAGGATATCGCCTTAACGTATTAGTAGATTGCGGTGCGATAAGTAACTATATTTCCCTTATAATAGTAAATCATTTAGAATTACGTTATAAAAAAAGGATAATCCTTATATACTTCTTTTAGTAAAAGGATTACCCTTTAAAGTAAAGCATAAATTAAGAAGCCTTAAGTAAGTTATATCTTTATCGGCTTATATAGCTCGATTCCGATAAATAACCTTAAAGCTAAAATAGGAAAACGATGCCTTTATAGCTACGTTTTATAAAGGACTAAAGAAAGAAGTTAAAGACGAAATTTACCGCCTAGATAGGCTAAAGACGCTATTAAACTATATTAATCTAGCGGTCTAAATAGATAATAGGTAATATAAACGCCGGTAATAAAGAAAATACTATTTAACTCCCGGCGGGGTTATTAAGAAAAATAATAAGAAGTAAAAACGCGACTTAGGTTACGACGTAATAGTCTTAAATACCCTTAAAGCAAGCCCGCTAAAGCCCGCTAAAAAAGCTATTCGATGCTTTAATTATATAAAGGAAGGCTATATTATAAGAGATTATATTAAAAAGAGGAATTCTTTTAAAGAAAGGAATATACCTATTTATAAGAATAATGCCCTCTTAGCTTAAAATCTATAATATACTTTACTACTACCTTTAACTAAGGATATTAAAGAAGTCGATATAAAGCTTATAATACTAACCCTTAGTCCGTTTAAGACTAGTTCGCTTATAAAGGGTCTTTATAAAGAAGAACTTAAAGTTAAGATAAAAGCTAAAAGCTTAGATAACTAGTAAAGAAACGCTTTTAAAAATAAGGATAATTATCTATACGGAACTTCTTAATAAACTATTAATAAAGATAACGAAAACGCTCCTTATTTTAATATAAATATTATGCCTTTAAATATAAAAGATAGCTATAATCTTAAAGACCTTAAATTATAAGAATTAAATAAAGAGCCCTCTTTTAAAAAGGAAGATAGTAATAGGCTTTACGCTCCTTTTATAGAATATCTTAATATAGTAATTATTATTAAGGATAGGGCATATAAGTAGCTTTCTTAGACTAGATACTATAATAATAATTGCCTTATATATCTTTTGGATAAGTAAAAAAGCGGCTAGTTTCTTAAACTAAGGAAAACTTATAATAAACTCGCTATAACGACTAAAAGACTTACTATTAATACTAAAGTTTTTATAGAAAACCTTAAGGAAGATGTTAAAGCCGATAAAGAGGAACTTTTATAAGAAAACAGTAATAACCGGATTAAAATTAAATACCTTTTACTCTTTAAGTAGTATAATAAAACGACTATCGAAAATTTTTAAGATAGTAACCTAGCTTTAACGAATAAGATAATTAAGCTAAAAGAAGATTACGTATCTCTTTTTACGTATATTACTAATAATAGTAAATCATTTAAAATAACGTTAAAAAAAAAGGATAAGCCTTATATACTTCTTTAAGTAAAAGAATTACCTTTTAAGTATAATAATAGCAAGATTATGCTAAAGACTAATTCTTTAAAGTATATAATCGGGATTTATAACTTTAAAGATTCCTTTAACGTCTTAGCTATTAGCTATAATGTTATATTAAGACTACCCTTTTTACGGAAATATAATCCTAGAATAAATTAAGATAAAGGCCTTTTAAGGTTTAAAGACAATACCTTAAATATCTTACTTTATAGTTTAATAAAGAACGAACTTAAAATAAAACCCTTAAATAATTTTAATATAGCAATACCTAACGATAATTATATAAGAAATAGCAATAATAAGGATAATAAAGCTTCCTATATAAATATAAATATCGCAATAATAAATATTATAACGAAAGATAATAAGACGACTAGTATAACTAAAGATAATATAATTATAATTAGTATAATATAAGCGAAAACGACGCTAAACCTTAATAAAGAAACTAAAAGCCTTAAAGATAATTATAAACCTACTTATAATTTATTAAGAGAATATCTATTAAATACCTTTAAGGATATTAAGTAGTAATACCTTAGGTAAAAAGATAAGATTAAGAAGAAATAGAATAAAAGAAAGATTAAGAATAAGATATATAAGATTAACCTATAGTGTTTAAAAGGTACTATTAATTAAAAGCACCTTAAAGAGCGAATATAGTATATAAGACGTTTAAAAGGTACTATTAACTTAAAATACGTTAAGGATCGTTATTTAAAAGTACTAAGAAATATATTAAAGAGATATTTCGATATATTTACGCCGCTACTTAAAGATAAATTACTACTATATAGTAGTTAGGATTACGAAATTAAGTTAAAAAAAGGCTTTAAGCTTAAATTCTATAAAATATATAACTTAAATAAGAAGCATTTAAAGTTACTTAAAGAATATATTAACGAAAACCTATAAAAAGGTTATATTAAAGAGTTTAAATTAAAATATAGAGCTTCTATACTATTTACTTCGAAAAAGAGTAAAGATAAAGAAAAAACTTTACTTTATATCGATTTTAAAGAAATAAATAATAACATAATAAAAAACCGGACTCCGTTACCTCTTATAAGCGAAATAAGAGATAGATTAGCTAATAAGCAGTAGTATACTAAGGTTAACCTTAAATCTACTTATAGCTAAATATATATTAAAAAAAGAAACGAATTTAAAATAGCGTTTAAAACGTAATACGGACTTTATAAATTTTTAGTTATACTTTTAGGTTTAATTAATATACCGGCAACCTGTTAAAAGAGAATTAATAGTATATTAAATTCTTACTTAAACTGTTTCTATACGGCTTATTTAGATAATATTATTATTTACTTAGATACGCTAAAGTAATACTATAAAGAAGTCAATATAGTGCTAAAAGCATTAAGAAAAGCTAGCTTATATATTATACTAAAGAAATATAGCTTTTATATATAAGAAGTAGAATTCTTAAGGTATATAATTAATCCTTTTTATATAAGGATAAACTTATAGAAGATCTTTTATAATTAAAGATTAGCTAATTCCTACGAATATTAAGGAAATCTAAAGCTTTATAAGATATATAAATTATTATAAGAAGTTTATATTAGACTTTTCTAGGATAATTATACCGATCCTCTTAGTATTAAAAAAAGCTAAAACGGACCCTTTTAAGTAGAACTTAAAAGTAAATAAAGCTTTTAGAAAAATTAAAGGATTACTTATTAAAGAGCTTATATTAAATACTATTATAGGCTATACTATAAGAAGAGCTGTGGTTATACTATAGCGAATAACTAAGAGTCGGGCCGACGTATAGCCGAAGTCGCATAAAGCTCTACCTAAACTTAGCCCGACTTCGACTTAAACTTAACCTAAGTACGGGCTGCTTAAGCGACCCCTATATAGTACGGAGCTATATAGCCTAGATAGAGATTTCCCCCTTCCCTCTCTAGCTTTAAATAAACAATTATTCGGCTACGTGCTACTAAACTAAGTGCACGCAGGCTCTTAATATATCTAAAGCTCCTTTTAAATAAAGTTATACGACTTAGGAAAAGACTTACTAACTATAATATAGCGCGAGTAAGAAGCCTACTTAGTATAAGGGGGCTATGCTTATAAGGCCTAAGAAGGAGGGCTAGGAGAGGCCGATATTTAAATAAAGGTTAAATAAGCAATCCTCTCGTTATAAGCAAAGGCCGTTAAAACGAGCTACTAAGTTTAAACAAGCTAGTAGTAAATCTAATAGCTAATAAGCTAGTTTAAGGCCTTAATATAAAAGCTAAAGGAGATAGTAAGGATATATATATAAGGAGGGGCCGGCTTACTAATCGGTAGTTTAATACTACCTTATAATACGATAGTAGGGGCCGTAATACTTATAATAAAGAAAGAAGCAACGAAGAAAAAGGACTAGCGGAAGCTACTCCCGGCGCTAAGAAAATTTAACGGCTAGCGGCGCTACTTTATACCTTAAGCACGATATATATAAAAGAAGTGCGAGATCGACTAAGACTTCTTCTTAAGTTTAAAGGAGGTTTTTTACTTAATCTATAACTACTTAAATATAAGGCTATAGTAAACTATAGCGACTTACTATAGCACTAGCGCGGACTAAGGTTACGACTAGTAGGAATTCCTTAAGTACCTCGATTCGATTTACCTTAATATCGATATCTAATCGTAAGCGGCGGCGGCTATTTATACGATTAAATAAAGAAAGAACTAAACGTTCGTAGCGTTCCTCCTTAAGTTTAAGCAAAGGCTCTTTAAAGCGGGAGGGGGGTCGTAGCTATATAATATATAGATCGTATTCTTAAAGGGCGCCTTAAGCCTTCGCCTTAAGGAGGCGCTTATAATAGTTAACCTCTTAACCTTAAGCTTCTTAGTATATACTAATCGGGTAGCGTAGATCGCGGTAAAGCTAAAAAAGGTTTAGTAAACTAAGTAGCCGTTTTAAGGCTAAAAGAAAGTAATAAGGGGGGGGACTTAAAATCGAAAAGACTTAAAGGGTAATACTTTAATAAGTAGAATTAATATTATAACCTAGCTAAAAGGAGGATAAAGCCGGCTTAATATACGGAGGTATTTCGCTTATAGGATAATAAGGTATATTACCCGCTTTTATAAGAAGAAGAAAGAAGGAACTTTATAGGTAGCTATAGCTATAACCGGAGAGGTAATTAAAGTAGATTCCGATTTAAGAAAAAAAACACCTTAATATAAAGTTAGGCGCTAAAGGAGAAGGAGAAATAGTAAGCGGCTTAAAGGTTAATAAGGAAGCACCTTACGCTAGACTTAGTATTACTTAAGGTTAGTATTAATAAAAAAAGGGGGCTTAACGCACTTATAAATATAAGCTATAACTACTATACTATAGTAAGTAAGGGGGTAGTAATAAGGCTATAGATGCCCTTTGCGGATAAGATAAGGAGGCTACTATAGCCTTTCTTAAAAGACGTACTAACGCTTTAAATAAAGGGGATCGTAGCGTTTAAGATAAAGATTAACGGGCACTTAAAATAGATATTCGCCTATATAGTACCGGAGTTAAGCTATAACGTGTTCTTAAGGAGACTATAGATAAAGAAGAACGAGGTAGTTTATAACGCTAAGAGGGATCGGATCCGGTATAGAAAAGCGGGGATTTAAATCGGCCTTTAAGGATTAAAGGAAGCCGCGAAGATTGCGAATATCTAGGAGGCGAAGCTAGTAAGCGCCTTTATCTTCGCGGCGGAGTGCTAATAAGAAAGGGCTTAAAAGGATAGCTAAGGGCAACGATAAGCGCTTAACGTAAGGGCGGTTACGATAAAAGATATAAAGAAAGCCTTTTAGCTAAAGACGCTAGTTAACTTAGCGGACTATATCCCGGCTTAAGCACTATAAGCTTATCTAGACCTTTTCGCACCCGCGAAGGCACTTAAGTAGCCCTTATTCCGACTAAGCGTAGACTATAAGATCTATCTTACTTTAAATAAAGATAGTAAGGAACCGCTACTACTATAAAGGCCCCTTTATAATATATTAAAAGAAGAACTCCTTATCCTTTAGAAGACCTTAAACGAGCTACTAAAAGCAAATCTTATCCGCTTAAGTAGTTTATTAGCCGCGGCGCCGGTATTATTTATAAGGAAGGCCGATAGCTAACTACGCTTTTATTATAACTACTAAGCCTTAAACACGATTATAAAGAGGGACCGGTATACGCTATTATTAATTATAAAAACGCTAAGGATACTAATAAAGGCATATTAGTTTACGAAACTTAATATCGTCGTAGCGTTTTATAAGATTAAAATCGTAAAGGGCTATAAGTTTAAAACGGCCTTTTAAACGAGGTTTGGACTATTTAAATAGTAAGTATGCCTATTTAGCCTTATAAAAACGCCGGCTACCTTTTAGCGCTATATTAACTAAGTGCTAAAAGACTACCTTTATAAGTTTATTATAGCGTATATAAATAACGTTTTAATCTACTTATTAAGGTCGCTCCGCGACTACTAAAAAAAGGTAGTAAAGGTGCTTAAAAAGTTATAAAAGGTAGGCCTTATACTAAACTTATAGAAATATAACTTTATAACGAAAGAAGTAAAGTACTTAGGTTTTTTTATATAAGCCGGGGATAAGGTTTAGTGCGACTTAAAGAAGATCTAGGCTATCTAGATATAGTAAGCACTAAGGAATATAAAGGGCGTTCGGAGCTTTTTTAAGTTTGCGAATTATTACTATACCTTTATCCCGCTTTATACTAAGGCCTTATAATACTTAAACGGTCTTTATAAAAAGAACGCGACGTTCTTATAAATAAATAAGCACTAAGCTACGTTTAAGTTTATCTAAAAGGCATTTTATAACGCGCTAATACTATAGCTATACGACCTTAAGAAGGAAATATACTTAAAGGCGGATTACTTTAAATATATAATAAGCGGCGTGCTAAAATAAATAAGACTAAATAAGATATAATACTTAGTTAAGTTCTTCTTAAAACGATTAAACGTAGCGGAGTATAACTACTTAATCTATAATAAGGAGTTACTTATAATTATATAATACTTAGACTTTTAAAAGGCAAAGTTATATAATATACTAGCGTTTTTAATACTAATAGATTATAAGAACTTAAAGTACTTTATAATAAAAAGGAAGTTAAATAAAAAGTAAAGTAAGTAAGCGATAAAGCTCGCTTTATATAACTTTATATTAAAGTACCGCTTAAGGAAGTTAGCGGTAGTACTTAATGCTTTATCGCGCTATAACTAAGATAAGCCGGAAAAGGTATTTAATAAGAGGGAAATAAGACGCGTAGTATAAATAATCTTAGATAGCGCGCGATTAATAAGACGTTAGGTTCCCCTTAGCGGCAAGCACGCGAACCTCCCGCGATAATTAGTATAAAAAGAGTATATTATCGCGATAATATAGGAGGGGGATAAGAACGCGGGGTTAATCGCTTATATAAGTAAGGCGGACGACCCTATACCTTAAGACGAAGGTAAGGCGAATAAGGGCGGAGTTCGGCTAAAACTTAACCTAAACTTAAGCTAAGACGCGCTTAAGGAATAAGCATAACCGGCCTACGTATTTAATAAGTAAGAGATCTAAGAGCGGTAAATAGCGATACTATAAAAGGATAAGGAATATTAAGCAGTATTTTAAGCAGTGCGGAACGGCAACTAATCGCTTATCTTAAAATAGTAATTAAAGGTTTAAGTAAGTAAGTATATAATTAATATAAAGGGGCGCCTTTATTTTAAAGATTAACTTTAAGTGCTAAGTAAGGCTTAATACCTTAAGGAGGGGGAGGACGAAGAGCTAGATAAGCTTTAAGTATTAATCGCTTAGCGGATATATAACTTAATAGCGGTAAGATACTTAAAGTATAAGGGGATGCTTATAATATTAGCTTAAAAGTTCTTTTAGCCGGGCTAGTTATTAATAGTGCGCCGGCTTATTGCGAACTATAGGCTATATAGTAAGGGGTACGTTTAAAGGTAACTTTAAAAAAGGCTTTTTTAACTATTACCGCCTTTTATATAGCCGTTTATATACTTAACGATAGACTTTATAGTTAACTTACCGCTAATAAGGACTAAGGGCTTTTAAAACCTTTAAGTAATAATAGACTAGCTAATAAAAGCAATAACTTTAAAAGCGATGCCGATAATAAAAGCAATAATATACGCTACTAAGTTCTTATAATCTTACTTCCGCTTTTATAAAATGCTAAAATCTATTATCTTAGATTAAAGGACGAACTAAATAAGGCAATTTTAAAAGGAATTTTACTAATAAACTAAGGTTTAAAAGAAGCTAAGTTTAGCTTATTACTTATAGACTAATAAGGTAATAAAGCGCGCGAACTAAAAGGTATAAGTATACCTCCGCGTATATATTTACTATAAATAGGACGACTAAGGGGTATAGCTACCCTACGCTTAAGCGGCGCTTAATAATTAGGTAGTATTAATAACGGGTATAAGCCCCTTCTTTACTATATATAGGTACGATATTAAGCCGATTTAGATTATATAAGAGGAAGGACCGCTTATACTAAATATAGAGAGCGTACGGAGCCTTATATAAAGGATAAGGGAAGTCGCTAACTTCTTTTAAATAGCGATCGCCGCGTTATAAGTAAGGTAAAAAGAGATAGCGAACTAGTCCCGTATGCCGGCGGAAAGACTTTAAGTAAGCAATAAGGTATAGCTAAATATAAAGAAGTATACTATAAATAAGCCTTACTAAAAGCTTAACTAGCTATACTAAAAGTATACTATAATAAAGGTAGTTAGCCTATATATAGTAAAACTTAATATGCTAAGAAGGGTATATAAAAGACTATATATAAAGTTCCTTTACTATATAGTAGATAACCCCTTACTTAGCTAAGTAGTTAACGACTATTAGCTACCGTTAGTAATCGAGGAAGATAACGAACTAAAGTACGTTATAAAGAAGATTAAGCAGGCCTAGTAAAAACGGATTAAAAAGGAGAGGTAACGCTAAGTCTTAGTAAAGTAGTATAAGTATACTAACTTAATATAGTAGTTAATTAGCGACTTTTAAGATATAATCGCCTTAAAGGAATTTAAGGAATAGTATAGTAGCGTAATAAAAAACGATAAGGGCGAAGCGGAAAGATAATAGTAAGCCGGGCAAGGAAGCGGGAGATAGGATAAAGGAGTTAGTAAAGAAAAAGACGAAAATAAGGAAAAACAAAAAAGAGTTTCGGGCTATGCTTAATAGGCGTTAAAACGATTTTAGATAACGGATATAAGGAAGACACGCTATAAACGTATACTAAGTAAGGATAATAACTAAATAGACGATAGATATAATAAAATACGATAAGATATAAAGGGGATATAAACAAAATATATAAGAAACTAAGACTCGATTTAAGTAAGCTACTTACTACTAACCGATACTAATAGATTAACCTTAAACGTTAAAGTATATTTAAGCTTAGCGCGCCGTAGTAGCGGCGCGGGCTAACTTTATATACTACGGCAATTATTAGTAATATCCCTTTAGCCGGTATTTATTAAAGATCGGAGAACGTATATATAGGTTAGCATAATAGTCCTTAAACGTCCTTTAAGATATATAGTCTTAAAGCGCGTTAGCGGCGGCAATTATAGTGCTAGTATACTAATATAGCGTTAGCGTTATATTATATAAAGTCTAAGAATAAGGACATATAAGTAAATAGTATAACTTAGCGTAAGTATAGGCAAAATAATTATAGGCGTAGGGCGAGGCTTAATTTTAATAAGCGCTATACTAAGTATCCGTATTAAGAGACGCTATACGTTTAATATATATAAGGTAAGGGGGGCACCGTATAGTAGTACTACGTATTATGCTCCGCTTACTAAGCGATAGCGGCGGGCGCGAAGACTAATATAAAGGCGGCAGCGTATAGTCGCTAGGCGTGCTAAGGGGCGCCGGACGGGTAAACGCCTACGATATAGCGGGAGATAGGGCGCGGGGAGATATAGTAGATATATTAAGGCGCGGCGCGATAAAGCTATTATAAGAGGGGGCGCGCGCGCGAGAAGATTAATAATTAAAAAAGAAGAAAAGAGAAAGGAGGGAGAGGGAGAGAGAAAGGGTATTTATGCTTAAGAACTATAAGCGGCGGAAAGGCAAGGCGTGCTTTAAGCACTAATAATAGCGATAAGTAAAGGAGATATATTATACCGCCTTAGCGCTACTTAAGATAACGTAGCGGCGTAAATAGGCGAGCGTATAACGTGTTTAACGCTATAAGGCGACGTTAGTTAAGGGAGTGCGTTAACGTATAACTATAAGTATAATAAGGATAACCGAATTAATTAACGTTAAGCGCGAAGCGGGGGGTAGGGCGATAATATTATATACCTTAGTGCGCGATAGCTTAAAAGGGGGATAGTATTATAGGCTATATTATAAGAAGAGCTATAGTTATATTATAGCGAATAACTAAAAGTCGGGCTAATATATAGCTAAAGTTATATAGAGCTTTACTTAAACTTAGCCTAACTTCGACTTAAACTTAACCTAAGTACGGGCTACTTAAGCGACCTTTAAATAGTACGGAGCTATATAGCTTAGATAGAGATTTCCCCCTTCCTTTTCTAGCTTTAGATAAATAATTATTCGGCTACGTGCTACTAAACTAAGTGCACGTAGGCTTTTAACAAATACTTATAATATTAAGAAGCCGTTAAAATTAAAAATAGATACTTTTAATCTTATATTAAGTATATAGCTAAGTTAGCGCGATAAAAACAGTATTTTTAAATTAATAGCTTTTTATTTAAAGAAGCTAGTAAGTATAGAGATTTATTATTTTATTTACAATAAAGAGTTCTTAGCTATTATATACGCTTTTAAAGAATTTTAGTATTATATTTTAAGAAATAAATATAAACTTAAGGTTTATATAGATCTTAAGAATATAAGTTATTTTACTACGATATAATAGTTAAATGCTAAGTAAATAAGATAAGCTAAATTTCTTCTGAAATTTAATAATAAGATTATTTATAAAAAAGGTTTTAAAAATAACTAAGCTAATAGAATTAGCTAATATACTACGCCTTATAGCGTAAAGATAAAGGGATAAGGCGCGGACTAATTACTACTAGTTAGGGCTAGTATTATAAACTAATTACCGCCGGTTAAAGCTAGTACTACGGACTAATTACCGCTAGTTAAGCTAGTATAACGGACTAATTACTATATATAAACGTATATAAGGGCTTAGAAATAATAAAAAGCTTATCTATTTCTTAAAAGTATAGCTAGCTACTTTATACTTAGTTTTTTAAGCTAATTTTAAAGATCTTTAACTATACTATCCGTAGTATATAGAGTAAACTATAAATATCCTTATAAAATCGCCTAATAAACTAAGTATAAGCTTAGTTAGAAATACTATAAACTATAGTTAGGGAAATCCCTTAAATATCCTTAGATATCCCTTAGAAATCGCAGTAAGGTTTATCCTATATCTTCCGGGGTGCTTTTATAGTTAAAAACGGGTCGAACTATAGTTAGGATATCCCGCGAAAATCCTTAGAAATCCCTTAAAGATACTAGCGGAATCCGCTTAATAGTTTTTACGGTATCTTTTATAGTTAGATATATTATAAACTATAGTTAGGTAGGCTCTTAACTATCCGTAGTTATATTTTAAAAACCTTAACGGGGTCCGACTAGTAATATTCGTCGTATCTCCTTAAGCGAGCCTTCGTAGTACGTGCTTTAAGCGTTCTTATTACGGGGTTTTATAAGGCTTCCTTAAAAGTAAAGTAAGGAGTTTAAGCGTAGCTATTTAAATTCCGTAATAACTCCCCTAAGTAAAAAAGAAAAGCTAACGTCCTTATTAGTTTAAAGTAAAGATAAAGTAAAGGGGGTGCTAAGTAATAGCTTTATAGTAGCGATTTTACGCTATATTAATAATACGCTATCTTTATTCTTTTAATAGTTTTATTAGCCTATCCGGCCGATAGTAGCTAAGTAGCTTAGGATAGTTAGTAGGCGGCTTTATTATAAATCCTTACCTTATATTTAGTTATGCGGCTTTATCCTTATTAATTTAATTAGCGCGTTTAGTAAGAACTTATAATAATGTTTTTCTAACTTTTCTTTAAGGCGTATATTCGGGCCCTTACTAAGTAATAAGGAGTCTTTACGCCGGGGTATACTTAAGTTCCCTAGCGGGATATATTATAAAAGACTAGCTTTATTTAGGCCTTATTTTATATTATTATCTTACTTACCCTTCTTACGCCGTATTTTAATCCTCCGCTAAGTCTCCCGTTTTACTTACTAGCCTTATAGGCCGCCTATAAGCGAGATATTATATCCTACTTATTGCCGCTATTATAATTATCCCCCGCTCTCCGTTATTAAGCTTTCTAACTTATTATCCTTTTTACGCGGCGCTATTACTTACGCCTTTCCGCCGACTAACGCGCGTTTAGCTACTAAAAAGGTATTAAAGTAAGGGTACGCCATCCCGCTAATATTAACGGGTATAGTAAGCACTAAGGTATTAAATATCTATATTCTTACTTAAAAGCGGGTAACGAGGTCCTTAATAGCCTTAATACCTAACTCCTCGCTCTTAAGGTTTAAAACGTGCTTAATAGTCTTAAAGAACCTTTATATAAAGGGGGCCTTAAAGGCGAGAATATAAAGCGCGTAGTTAGTGCGGCTAATAAGGCGGATATTAAAGCTTAAGAACTTTATTGCTTAAGTTAAAGTTAAGTCGCGTTTAGACTCTTCGCGGGCCTATAAGTAAAACTTAGCATAGTTTATAGCTAAGCGGAAACTCCTAATTATTATAATCTCGTTATTAAAGTATAGGCCTATAAAGCTAAGTCCGTTAAGGATTATATTAGTTATTATTAACGGCTTTTATAAAATTAAGCGGCGGAATATATTATAAGGCTAGTTATCGCTATCTCCTTTAATTAAGGAAGGATAGCGGATAGACTATAATAAGGCGCTTATACGCCTTTATATAGCTAGGCTAAGCGTAGTAGCGGGCGGGAAAAGCGTTCGCTAAGCGGGACTAAACGGGTCTTTAAGGCTTATAGCGGCTATAAGCTAAGAAGGGGATTTTATAGCATAGGCTAGACCGCGTATAAAGCGAGATAAGGTTTTAGCTATAGTCGCTTAAGACGCCGCTATAAACCCGGCTATAAACTAATTAAGCTAGGCCTTTGTAAGAGAGTGATTTTACTACTTTAATAAATCAGCTATTTAATCTTTACTTGATTAGCTATGTATAGGGGGGTGTATAAATTATATAAAAACCCGTATTAAATAGCCTAGCTTCGGCTCGTTATATTCTATATCCTTACGTCCTTATACGACGTTTATAACGTTATATGCGGAACTAAGGAGGTTAGGGTGGCTGGATGAAATAAGGATCCGCTTAGACCTAAACTAACCTTAACTAACTTTAAACACGAATTGCCGTATAAGGAAGGGACATACAGCCACGGGATAAAATGCTTTAAAATTAGCATTCTTCGGGCTTTAAGACTATCTAAAGGCCGGTCCGGATATGTCACTCCGTTCCCTTATATTTGTCTATAAAAGGCGAATCTGCCGCTACTAAATAGCTAGAGATTCTATAAGCACTTACGCACTTAATTCTTTATCAATCAATTCTAGCCAAAATCCTACCTTATATAACATCGACTCCTCTATCACGTAACATCACGTGATCTCCTAATTTCCCTACAATTTCGCTGCTGCTCTAACCTTTTACAGCCTTAAATATATAGTTAAGGACGGCGCGGATATCGTTTTAGTCGTTTAGCTAAAGCGGGTTTTTACTAGCTACGGCGGCTACTATAGATCTTAAGACTATAATAAGGTTAGCTAACCTTAAGGCGTTAAGTATCGGCTAGTTATTTTACTAATAAAGATTTCTAGCTACGCCTTAAAAAATATATAGGCGGCGGGGGCTTTTAGATAATAAGAGCTAGGCGGGAGGTATAGCGGAGTTGCTGCGAAACCGGCTATCTAGACCTCGCTAAAGTATAGGGCCGGGAGGCGAGTCGTTTAAGTTAAGTATTTAAAGAGGGTAGTATAGGCCGTCCTTTATAGTGCCGTAGTTTAAGTCGAATCCGTTAGCTTAAGCGCGGCTATAAAAAGCGGCGTAGGTTTATATAGAGGCTTAAACTTAAAGGTTTTAGCTTTTATTAAAGGACTTAAGGCTATAAAGGATAGCCGCCTTATTTCTATAAAGCTTAAAAGCTTATTTATATCCTTTATATTAAAGGCGTAGGGGCTTATAAAAAAGCGGGCTAAAGAAGTAGTTACGGAATAGCTAGTCTTAGCTATAAAAGACGTTAAACGATAAAAGGACTTAAAACGGAAGTATAAGGATTATAAGCTTAAAGTAAAGAAAGTTATATATATAAAAGTAAGCGAGGTGCGGCGGGCTATAGCTAGCGGTAAAGGGAAATATAGTTATAAAAAGAAAAAAGGAAAAGAAAGAGGGCGGGCGGCGGAGAGAATTTAAATAAGTATACTATAAGGCTAAAAGGGC
>JAPEBW010001969.1:0-16677 GCA_027405785.1 Ophiocordyceps robertsii
TTATAGATTAGTATATAAAAGTATGTAAAAGCATGTAAAAGGAAAGCCTTTTAGTAGCTTTAAAAAAGTATAAAAGGAGGTCTTTCCTCCTCCTTCCTTTAACTTCTTTCCTTTCCTTTTTTCTTTTTTTTTAGCTAGTTTTAATACGAGAAATCTATATAATAAAATACCCTTACTTTATTTAGTTTAGTAGCTTATACTAAGTCTTTTTCTCTCTTTCCGGCTAGTAAATTTAAATTAGATAAACTATATAAAACTACTTAATATACGAGAAACTTTAAAGGTTCCGTAATATTATACTAATACTAGTAAGGCCTTAGATTTAATAGACGCCTGCTTAGTTTTTAGGTACTGTTTTTATATATATAATAACGTTATAAGTTAGGCTTATTTTAAGTAAAAATTAGTTGCTTTTTCTACGTATAAGGCAGAATATATAGGCCTTAAAGAGGCTATAAAAAAAGCTATATATTTAAATAATCTCTTTACTGCAATTACTAAATATTTATTTATTAAGATCTTAAATAGTATTCCACTTATTTTAATAAACAATACTACTACTATTAAGCTAGTAGAAATTCCTAAAATCTATAGGCGTATTAAACATATACGCGCTACATACTACTATACGAGAATAAATATAAGAAATAAAGAAATTAAGGTCTTTTATATTAAATTAAAAGATAATATAGCTAATATCTTTATTAAAGAATTAAGTCTTGCTTTAATTAATAAGTTTTAAACCGGATTATCCTTAATATAAGAAGTCCTATAAATAAAAGGAGTAATTAAAGGTTATTCTTTTGCTTTTTATACCTTTCCTCCTTCTAGGTTTTTTTCTTTTAAAAAGGTTTCTTAGATAAAGATTAAAAGAACTAAGGTTTTAAAAAAATAACTATTTATTTTTTCCTAGAGACTAGGCTACCTATTTTACGCTTAAATAATAAAACTTTAGATTTTTCCTTTTATAAGGTTTTTCTAAAAGTATATACCTTCCGATATTTTTTCTTTAAAAGAAAGGTTTTTATATATCTTAAGTATAAGAGAGGTTTTCCTATATAACTAAGGACTTTACCTTATATATATACTACCTTAATAAATTAGTAAAGAGTATATAAATCTACTCTTTAAGAGAGGCTATAAGAAAGTGATTTTACTACTTTAATAAATTAGCTATTTAATCCTTACTTAATTAGCTAAGTATAGGGGGGTGTATAAATTATATAAAAGCCCGCAATAAATAGCCTAGCTTCGGCTTATAATTTTCAAGGTCCTTACGTCCTTATACGACGTCTTAAACGTTATATACGGAACTAAGGAAGTTAAGGTAGCTAGATAAAATAAGGATTTACCTAGACCTAAACTAACCTTAACTAACTTTAAACACGAATTGCCGTATAAGGAAGGGATATCTAGCCACGGGGTAAAATGCTTTAAAATTAACATTCCTTAGGCTTTAAGACTGCCTAAAGGCTAGTCCGGATATGTTACTCCGTTCCCTTATATTTGTCTATAAAAGGCGAATCTCCCGCTACTAAATAGCTAGAGTTTCTATAAGCACTTACGCACTTAATTCTTTATTAATAAATTCTAGCTATATCCTGCCTTATATAATATCGACTCTTCTATTATATAACATTACGTAATCTCCTAATTTCCTTATAATTTTGCTGCTACTCTAACTTTTAACATAGCTTAAGTTTAAGTTAAGTTTTAACTAAACTCCGCTTTTATTTGCCTTGCCTTCGTCTTAAAATATAAGGTCGTCCGCCTTACTTATATAAGCAATTAACCTTACGTTTTCTTCCCTTTTTTATATTATCGCGATAATACGCTCTTTTTATATTAATTATTATAAGAGGTTTATATACTTACCGCTAAGAGGGACTTAATATCTTATTAATCGCGCGCTATTTAAGATTATTTATACTATATATCTTATTTCCTTTTTATTAAATGCTTTTTCTAGCTTATCTTAATCGCGGCGCGATAAAGCGTTAAGTATTACCGCTAACCTCCTTAAGCGGTACTTTAATATAAAGTTATATAAAGCGAGCTTTATTGCTTATTTACTTTACCTTTTATTTAACTTCCTCTTTATTATAAAGTACTTTAAATTCTTATAATCTATTAATACTATAAATACTAGTTTACTATATAACTTTGCCTTTTAAAAGTCTAAGTATTATATAATTATAAGTAACTCCTTATTATAGATTAAGTAATTATACTTTGCTATATTAAGTTATTTTAAGAAGAAACTTACTAAATATTATATTTTATTTAGTCTTACTTATATTAATACGCTGCTTATTATATATTTAAAGTAATCCGCTTTTAAATACGTTTCCCTTTTAAGGTTATATAGCTATAGCACTAGCGTATTATAAAATACCTCTTAAATTAACTTAAACGCGGCTTAGTGCTTATTAGTTTATAAGAATATCGCGTTTTTTTTATAAAAGCTATATAAGTACCGCAAGGCCTTAGTATAAAGCGGGATAAAGGTATAGTAGTAATTTAAAAACTTAAAGAAGTTTTAAACGCCCTTTATATTTCTTAGCGCTTACTATATCTAAATAGCTTAAATCTTCTTTAAGTTATACTAAACCTTACTCTTAGCTTATATAATAAAACCTAAGTACTTTACCTTTTTTATTATAAAGTTCTATTTCTATAAGTTAAATATAAGGCCTACTTATTATAACTTTTTAAGCACTTTCGCTACTTTATCTTAGTAATTATAAAGCGACTTTAATAAGTAAATTAAAACGTTATCTATATATATTATAACGAACTTATAAAGGTAGTTTTTTAGCACTTAGTTAATATAGCGTTAAAAGGTAGCCGGCGTTTTTATAAGGCTAAATAAGTATACTTACTATTTAAATAGTTTAAACTTTATTTAAAAGGCCGTTTTAAACTTATAGCCCTTTATAATTTTAATCTTATAAAACGCTACGATAATATTAAGTTTTATAAACTAATATACCTTCGCTAGTATCCTTAGCGTTTTTATAATTAATAATAGTATATACTAATCTCTTTTTATAATTATATTTAAAGCTTAGTAATTATAATAAAAGCATAGTTAGCTATTAGCTTTCTTTATAAATAATACCGGCGCCGCGGCTAACGAACTACTTAAGCGGATAAGGTTTGCTTTTAATAGCTTATTTAAAGTCTTTTAAAGAACGAGGAGTTCTTCTTTCGATATATTATAAAGGGGCCCTTATAATAGTAGCGGCTCCTTACTATCTTTATTTAAAGTAAGATAGATTTTATAGTCTATACTTAGTTAAAATAAAGGTTACTTAAGTGCTTTTATAGGTGCGAAAAGGTTTAAATAAGCTTATAGTACTTAAGCCGGGATATAGTCCGCTAGGTTAACCGGTATCTTTAGTTAAAAGGCCCTCTTTATATCTTTTATTATAACTACCTTTACGTTAAGCACTTATTATTACTCTTAGTTATCTTTTTAAGCCCTTTCTTATCGGTACTCCGCTATAAAGATAAAGGCGCTTACTAGCTTCGCCTTTTAAATATTCGCAATTTTCGCGGCTTTTTTTAATCCTTAAAGGCTGATTTAAATCCCCGCTTTTTTATACTAAATCTAATCCCCCTTAGTATTATAAACTACCTTATTTTTCTTAATCTATAGTCTTTTTAAAAATATATTATAGCTTAATTCCGGTATTATATAAGTAAATATTTATTTTAAGTGCTTATTAATCTTTATTTTAAACGCTATAATCCCCTTTAATTAAAGCGTTAGTATATCTTTTAAAAAAAGCTATAGTAGCTTCTTTATCTTATCCGTAAAGGACATTTATAGCTTTATCGCTACCCCTTTACTTACTACGGTATAATAGTTATAGCTTATATTTATAAGTATATTAATCCCCTTTTTCTTATTAATACTAACTTTAAGTAGTATTAAGTTTAGTATAAGGTGCTTCTTTATTAACTTTTAAGCTATTTACTATTTTTCTTTCTCCTTTTACGCTTAACTTTATATTAAGGTTTTTTCTTTTTTAAATTAAAATCTACTTTAATTACTTCTTTAATTATAGCTATAGCTACTTATAAGGTTCTTTCTTTCTTCTTTTTATAAAAGCAAGCAATATACCTTACTACTTTATAAGCGAAATACCTTTATATATTAAGCTAGCTTTATCCTCTTTTTAGCTAGGTTATAATATTAATTTTACTTATTAAGGTATTACCCTTTAAGTCTTTTTAGTTTTAAGTTACCCTTTTTATTACCTTCTTCCGGCCTTAAAATAGATACTTAGTTTACTAAACCCTTTTTAGCTTTACTGCGATTTACGCTACTTAATTAGTATACGCTAAGAAGCTTAAAGTTAAGAAGTCGACTATTATAAGTGCCTCCTTAAGGTAAAGGCTTAAAGCGCCTTTTAAGAACACGATCTATATATCGTATAGCTATAACCCCCCTCTTACCTTAAAAAGCCTTTACTTAAACTTAAAGAGGAACGCTATAAATATTTAGTTCTCTCTTTATTTAATTATATATATAGCCGCTACCGCCTATAATTAAATATTAATGTTAAGGTAAATCGAATTAAGGTACTTAAGGAATTCCTATTAATTATAACCTTAATCTACGCTAGTGCTATAATAAGTTATTATAGTTTACTATAGCTTTATATTTAAGTAGTTATAGATTAAGTAAAAAACCTTCTTTAAGCTTAAGAAGAAGTCTTAATTAATCTTATACTTTTCTTATATATATTGTGCTTAAAGCGTAAAGTAGCACTACTAGCTATCGAATTTCCTTAGCGCTAAGAGTAGCTTTTACTAGTCTTTTTTTTATTGCTTCCTTCTTTATTATAAGTATTATAGCCCCCGGTATTATATTATAAGATAGTATTAAACTACTAATTAATAAGCCGGCCCCTCCTTATATATATATCCTTACTATCTTTTTTAGCTTTTATATTAAGGCTTTAAACTAGCTTATTAGCTATTAAATCTACTACTAGCTTACTTAAACTTAGTAGCTTGTTTTAACGGCCTTTACTTATAGTAAAAAGATTGCTTATTTAACCTTTATTTAAATATTAGCCTCCTTTAGCCCTTTTTTTTAAGCTTTATAAATATAGCCCTTTTACGCTAAGTAAGCTTCTTACTTTTACTATATTATAGTTAGTAAGTCTTTTCCTAAGTTATATAACCTTATTTAAAAAGAGCTTTAAATATATTCAAGGCCTATATATACTTAGTTTAGTAGTATATAGCTAAATAATTATTTATTTAAAGCTAAAAAGAGAAGGGGGAAATCTTTATTTAAGCTATATAGCTTTATACTTTATAAGGGTCGCTTAAGTAGCCTATACTTAAGTTAAGTTCGGGTTAAACTTAAGCTAAGTTTAAATAAAGTCTTATATAACTTTAGCTATATGTTAGCTTAACTTTAAGTTATTTACTATAATTTAACTATAGCTCTTTTTATAGCATAGCCCGTAATAGTATTAAAGATTAAGGGGAGTAGGTAATAGTTTAGCCGCGTAATTATGTTAAGGGCTTAATAGTTATAGTAAAAGCGGATTCCGCTTTTTAGTTTTTAAATAAAAAGCACTAAAGCGCTTACCTTAAAACTACTTACTTAAATAAACTCTTTATTTAAAAGGTCTTAAAGGGTCTTTTAAAGTACTAATAACTTAGCTTATAATATACTATATAGCGGCTTAAAAAGCGTAGAGAACTTTTTTCCTCGCTTATCTATATAAATAAGAATCTTATAATTAACTCTTAGCTTATAAAAGTTAAGCTTATCGGCCTTATACTTTATAAAAAGCGGTAATAAGTCGTAAAAGCGCTAAAAGATTACCCTTTATAAGTTTATAAGCAATTTTAGCGTTTTAGTCTTTAAGGCCTTATTAATATCTATAAGGCTTATAGTATAAATTACTATATTAGCGGCGGCCTTACCCTTTTAGCATATAAGCTATTTAACTATACTTATAAAAACTAAGGCGAGCACTTTAAAGGCGTTAGCTAGTCTTAGTATAGCCCTTATCTCTTTAAAAGCGCTATTAATATAGTATAGCTATATCTCCGCTAAGCCAAAATATAGCCTTTTTTAATGCAAAACTAAAAAAGACTACGTATATATAAGCTAAGGCTTCCTTAAGATTAAAAGGAATTTAAGCTTTAAGATTATATATACTATAATAAGCCTTAAGTAGCTAGCTACTTTTATAGCTAGCTAAGTAATACCTTTAATTTTTATACTTTTTATTATGCTTTAAGCGCCTTTTACTTAGCGTAAGGTAATCCTCTTAATAAGTACTTATATTTAATATATAAACGCCTTATTTACTATAGCATAGTATTAATATCCTTTATCTATAAAAGCAGTAAGAGATTTAAACTAATTAAGCATTACTTATATTAAAGTAAGATCCTTTTTTATACGGGCTACTAGCTCTTACTTTACTTATATTAATAATTGCGGCTTTAAGGCCCGTCTTTACCTTAAAGCTATTCTTTTCCCTTTACTTTATAAGGGGCGGGGTCCTTATTATTTAAAGCAAGCTAAGGTAGTATATTAACCGCTATAAAGTAGATTCTTATAAAAAGACGCTTCGCCGGCTTATATAGGTACTTTATAGTAAAGTAAGAGCCCGCTTTATAGTATAAGTATTAGCTATTAGTACGTTATTTCTAAATCTTATTACTAAAGACTTATTTAGCCCGCTGCTAAAAAGACTAGCCCGCTAGCATAAAAAAGGTTAAGGTTATAAACGCTTTCTTTAAGTATTTTATATAGTTAGTCCTTATTATAGTTATAAGAGTATTGCTATTAATATTAATAGTAAGCGCGTTTTATAAGAAGAGGGTAACTTTATCCCCGCTATATAAAGTACGCTTTTATAACTTTTAAAAGCAAAGCGTTTATTTATAACCTTAAGCTACTTTTATAAAGCGGTTAATATACTTACTATATATAAGTAGTATAATAATAAGGATAAGCAGCTTATAGAGTATTAAGGTAATTAAGTTCCGTAGCTATATTAGCTTTACGCTATCTTCTTATATTATAGTACCCGCCGCTTAAAAAGGGGTCTCTTTAAACTTAAAGAGAAACTTTTTAAAAGACTATCCGTCTTTTTATTTAAAGGTGCGTAGCTTATCTTACGCCTTTTCTTATTCTTATATATTGCTAAACGCGTAAATAAGGTGCTAGAAAAAGTCTTAAAGGTCTTAGTAGCTATTATAGCCCCCTTTTTCCTAAAAGCCTGCGATCCTTTATATTTAAAGCTTTAGTAGTATATATAAGAGCGCGTATTAAACAGCGCTCCGGCCGCTATTAAGGCTATATTCCTTATTAGTATAGTATTTCGCCTATAGCTAGCTAAGGAAAAAGTAAAAGCTCTCTAGCTTCTTATTTTATATTAGCTATAAGAGCGGCTTTTATACTATAGTAATTATAAGAGCTATTCTTAGCGCGGCTAATACTATAAGGGTTAAAATAGGCTTTATAATCGGCTTTTTTAATATAGCGAGGAAGTTATTCTTTTAGCCGGCTAACATACCTTTTAACGCCTTTAAGGCGTTTTATAATAACTTTATAATAGCGTCGTCCCGCTTCGCTTAAAGCAGAGCTCCCGCTATTATATTATTAAATAAGTTTATATTAAAGGCCTATATATACTTAGTTTAATAGCACGTAGCTAAATAATTGTTTATTTAAAGCTAGAAAGGGAAGGGGGAAATCTTTATTTAAGCTACATAGCTTTATACTTTATAAAGGTCGCTTAAGTAGCTTATACTTAAGTTAAGTTTAAGTCGAACTTAAGCTAAGTTTAAGTAAAATCTTATATAACTTCGGCTATATATTAGCTTAACTTTAAGTCGTTTGCTATAATATAACTATAGCTCTTTTTACGGTATAGCTTATAATACTATCCCCTTTTTAAGCTATCGCGTACTAAGGTATATAACGTTAGCGCCCCGCCTTTCTTACTCCGCACTTAGCGTTAATTAGTATAGTCGTCCTTATTATACTTATAATTATACGCTAACGCCTCCCCCGAATAATATTATATTAAGGCGTTAAATATATTATACGCTTACCTATCCGCGCCGCTACGTTATTTTTAATAGCTTTAAAGCGGTATAATATATCTCCTTTACTTACTACTAATATTAGTGCTTAAAGCATATCTTTCTTACCCGCCGCTTATAGTCTTTAAGCATAAATACCCTTCCTTTTTTTTTTCCTTTCTTCTCTTTTTTTTTTTCCTTTCTTCTCTTTTTTTTTTAATTACTAATTTACCTACGCGCGCGCCCTTTCTTATAATAGCTTCGCCGCGCCGCGCCTTAATATATCTACTATAACCCCCCGGCCCTTATCTCCTACTATATTATAAGCGTTTTCCCGTTTAGCGCCTTTTAGCACGCTTAGTAATTATACGCTACCGCCTTTATATTAATCTTCGCGCCCGCCGTTATCGCTTAATAAATAAAGCGTAGTATATAGTATTACTATATAGCGCCCCCTTTACTTTATATATATCGGACGTATAGCATTTTTTAATATAAATACTTAGTATAAGGCTTATTAAAATTAAGCCTCGCCCCGCGCCTATAATTATTTTACTTACGCCTGCGCTAAATCGTGCTATTTACTTATATATCCTTATTTTTAAACTATATATAATATAACGCTAATATAATATTAGTATACTAGCAATATAATCGCCGCTATAAACGCGCTTAAAGATTATATATCTTAAAAGACGTTTAAGGATTACTATACTAACTTATATATACGTTCTCCGATCCTTAATAAACGCTAGCTAAAGGGATATTACTAACGATTACTATAATATATAAAGTTAGCTTATATTATTACTATAGCCCGTTAGGCTTAAATATACCTTAATATTTAAGGTTAAATTATTAATATCGGCGGGTAATAAGTAGTTTACTTTAATTAAGTTATAGTTCTTTATATATCCTATTTATATTTACTCTATATCCTATTATATCTTATTATATCCTTTATCTATCTTATTATTATTTACGCTTAGTACGCGTTTATAGCATATCCTCCTTATACTTATTATTTAAAATCGTCTTAATATTTACTAAGCGTAGCCCGAAACTTCCTTTTATTTTTCCCGGTTTTCCTCTTTTTCTCCGCTACTTTCCTTATTTTATCTCTTACTCCCCGGCTTAGCTTATTATTATCCTTCCGCCTTACCTTTATTATTCTTTATCGCGTTACTATATCGTTCTTTAAATTCCTTTAAGGCAATTATATTTTAAAAGTCGCTAATTAACTACTATATTAAGTTAGCGTACTTATACTACTTTATTAAGACTTAGCGCTATCTCCCTTTTTTAATTTATCTTTACTAAGCTTACTTAATCTTTTTTACGATATACTTTAGTTCGTTATCTTCCTTAATTACTAATAGTAGCTAGTAGTTATTAACTACTTAGCTAAGTAAAAGGTTATCCGCTATATAGTAAAGGAACTTTATATATAGTTTTTTATATACCCTCCTTAATATATTAAGTTTTACTATATATAAGCTAACTACTTTTATTATAATATACCTTTAGTATAGCTAGTTAAGCTTTTAATAAGGCTTATTTATAGTATACTTCTTTATATTTAGCTATACTTTATTGCTTACTTAAAGTCTTTTTGCCGGCGCTTAAAACCCGTTTACTATCTCCTTTTACCTTACTTATAATACGGCGATCGCTATTTAAAGGAAGTTAGCGACTTCCCTTATCCTTTATATAAGGCTCTATATACTCTTTATATTTAGTATAAGCGGTCCCTCCTTTTATACGATTTAGATTAGCTCGATATTATACTTATATATAGCGAAGAGAAGGCTTATACTTATTATCGATATTACTTAATTATTAAGCGCCGCTTAAGCGTAAGGTAGCTATGCTTTTTAGTCGTCTTACTTATAGTAAACGTATATATAAAGGTATACTTATACCTTTTAGTTCGCGCGCTTTATTACCTTATTAGTTTGCGGATAATAAGCTAAACTTAGTTTCTTTTAGACTTTAGTTTATTAGTAAAATTCTTTTTAAAATTGCTTTATTTAGTTTATCCCTCGATTTAAGGTAATAGATTTTAGCATTTTATAAAAGCAAAAATAAGATTATAAGAACTTAATAGCGTATACTACTACTCTTATTATTAATATCGCTTTTAAAGTTATTACTTTTATTAGCTAGTTTATTATTACTTAAAGGTTTTAAAAGCCCTTAGTTTTTATTAGCGGTAAGTTAACTATAAAGTTTATTATTAAGTATATAAACGGCTATATAAAAGGCGGTAATAATTAAAGAAGCCCCTTTTAAAGTTACCTTTAAATATACCCCTTACCGTATAGCTTATAGTTTACAATAAGCCGGCGTACTATTAATAACTAGCTTAGCTAAAAGAACTTTTAAGCTAGTATTATAAGTATCCCCTTATGTCTTAAGTATCTTACCGCTATTAAGTTATATATCCGCTAAGCGATTAATACTTAAAGCTTATTTAGCTCTTTATCTTTACCTTTCTTAAGGTATTAAGCTTTACTTAGCACTTAAAGTCGGTCTTTAAAGCAAAAGCGCCTTTTTATATTAATTATATACTTACTTACTTAAATCTTTAATTACTATTTTAAAGTAAGCGATTAATCGCTATTCTATATTGCTTAAAATACTACTTAGTACTCTTTATCTTTTTATAGTATTATTATTTATTATTTTTATATCTTTTACTTATTAAATACGTAGGCCGGTTATATTTATTCCTTAAGCGCGTCTTAGCTTAAGTTTAGGTTAAGTTTTAGCTAAACTCTACCTTCGTTTGCCCCGCTTTTATCTTAAGGTATAAGGTCGTCCGCTTTACTTATATAAATAATTAACCTTATATTCTTTTCTCCTTTTTATATTATCTTAATAATACGCTCTTTTTATACTAATTATCGCGGGAAGTTTACGTGCTTGCCGCTAAGGGGGACTTAATGTCTTATTAGTCGCGCGCTATCCGGGATTATTTATACTATATATCTTATTTCCTTTTTCTTAGATACCCTTTCTAGCTTATCTTAATCGCGGCGCGATAAAGCGTTAAGTACTACCGCTAACCTTTTTAAGCAGTACTTTAATATAAAGTTATATAAAGTAAGCTTTATTGCTTATTTACTTTACCTTTTGTTTAACTTTCTCTTTATTATAAAGTACTTTAAATTCCTATAATTTATTAGTACTATAAATACTAGTATATTATATAACTTTACCTTTTAAAAGTTTAAGTATTATATAATCGCGAGTAACTCCTTATTATATATTAAGTAGTTATACTTTACTATATTAAGTCGTTTTAAGAAAAAACCTACTAAATATTATATCTTATCCGGTCTTACTTATATTAATATACCGCTTATTATATATTTAAAGCAGTCTACTTTTAAGTATATTTCCCTTTTTAAGTTATATAGCTATAGCACTAGTATATTATAAAATGCCTTTTAAATAAACTTAAACGCGGCTTAGTGCTTATTAGTCTATAAAAACGTTGCGTTTTTTTTATAAAGGCCGTTTAAGCACTATAAGGCCTTAGTATAAAGCGGGATAAAAGCATAGTAGTAATTTATAAACTTAAGGAAGCTTTAAACGCCCTTTATATTCTTTAGCGCTTATTATATTTAAATAGCTTAAATCTTCTTTAAGTTATACTAAACCTTACTTTTAGCTTATATAATAAACCTTAAGTACTTTACTTTTTTTATTATAAAGTCGTATTTTTATAAGTTTAGTATAAGGCCTACCTTTTATAACTTTTTAAGCACTTTCGCTACCTTATTTTAATAATCGCGGAGCGACTTTAATAAGTAAATTAAAACGTTATTTATATATACTATAACGAACTTATAAAAGTAGTTCTTTAGCACTTAATTAATATAGCGTTAAAAGGTAGCCGGCGTTCTTATAAGGCTAAATAAGTATACTTACTACTTAAATAGTCCGAATCTTATTTAAAAGGCTATCTTAAACTTATAGCCCTTTATAATTTTAATTTTATAAAACGCTATAATAATATTAAGCTTTATAAACTAATATACCTTTATTAATATCCTTAGCGTTTTTATAATTAATAGTAGCGTATACCGATCCTTTTTTATAATTATATTTAAAGCTTAGTAGTTATAATAAAAGCATAGTTAGCTATTAGCCTTCTTTATAAATAATACTAGCGCTGCGGCTAATAAACTACTTAAGCGGATAAGGTTTGCTTTTAATAGCTTATTTAAGGTCTTTTAAAAGATAAGGAGTTCTTCTTTTAATATATTATAAAGGGGCCCTTATAGTAGTAGTTACTCCTTACTATCCTTATTTAAAGTAAGATAGATCTTATAGTTTATGCTTAGTTAAAATAAAGGTTACTTAAGTGCTTTTATAAGTATAAAAAGGTCTAAATAAGCTTATAGTACTTAAGCTAGGATATAGTCCGCCGAGTTAACTAGCGTCTTTAGCTAAAAGGCCCTCTTTACGTCCTTTATTATAATTACTTTTATATCGAGCGCTTATTATCGCTTTTAGTTATCCTTTTAAGCCTTTTCTTATTAGCACTCCGCCGCGAAGATAAAGGCGCTTACTAGCTTCGCCTTTTAAATATTCGCGATTTTTATAGCTTTTTTTAATCCTTAAAGGCTAATCTAAATCCTTGCTTTTTTATATAAAATCCGATCCCCCTTAGCGTTATAAACTACCTTATTCTTTTTTATTTATAGTTTCTTTAAAAATACGTCGTAGCTTAACTTTAGTACTATATAGGTAAATATCTATTTTAAGTGCTTGTTAATCTTTATCTTAAACGCCACGATCCCCTTTATTTAAAGTATTAGTATATCCTTTAAAAAAGGCTATAGTAGCCTCCTTACCTTATCCGTAAAAAGTATTTATAGCCTTATCGCTACCCCTTTCCTTACTATAATATAGTAGTTATAGCTTATATTTATAAGTACGTTAAGCCCTTTTTTCTTATTAATACTAACCTTAAGCAGTATTAAGTCTAGCGTAAGGTGCTTTTTTATTAACTTTTAAGCTATTTACTATTTTTCTTTCTCTTTTAGCGCCCGACTTTATACTAAGGTTCCTCTTTTCTTAAATCGGAATTTACTTTAATTACCTTCTTAGTTATAGCTACGGCTACTTATAAAGTTCTTTTTTTTTATAAAAGCAAGCGATATACCTTATTACTTTATAAGCGAAGCACCTTTATATATTAAGCTAGCTTTATCCTCCTCTTAGCTAAGTTATAGCGTTAATTTTACTTATTAAAGAGTTACCCTTTAAGTCTTTTTAATCTTAAGTTACCTCCTTTATTACTTTCCTTTAGCTTTAAAATAGCTACTTAGTTTACTAAACCTTTTTAAGCTTTACTATAATCTATACTACTTAATTAATATACGCTAAAAAGCTTAAAGTTAAGAGGTTAACTATTATAAGTGCCTCCTTAAGGCGAAGGCTTAAAGCGCTTTTTAAGAACACGATCTATATATCGTATAGCTATAACCCCCCTCCCGCCTTAAAAAGCCTTTATTTAAACTTAAGGAAGAACGCTGCAAACGTTTAGTTCTCTCCTTATTTAATTATACGGATAGCCGCCGCCGCCCGCGATTAAATATCGACATTAAGGTAAATCGAATTAAAGTACTTAAGGAATTCTTATTAATTATAACCTCGATTTACGCTAATGCTATAGTAAGTTACTATAGTTTACTATAGCTTTATATTTAAGTAGTTATAAATTAAGTAAAAAACCTCCTTTAAGCTTAAGAAAAAGTCTTAATTAATCTTATACTTTTCTTATATATATTATGCTTAAAGCATAATATTATAAAACCCTTAACGTTTCTTATACGTTAAGTAGTCTTATATAATTTATCTAATTTAAGTTTACTAGCTAAAAAGGGAGAAGAAGACTTAGTATAAGTTACTAAACTAAATAAGGTAAGGGTATCTTATTATACGGATTTCTCGTATTAAAACTAGCTAAAGAAAAAAAAAGAAAAAAAAAGAAGTTAAGGGAAGGAGGAGGAAGGACCTCCTTTATACCTTTTTAAGGCTACTAAAAGGCTTTTCTTTTATATGCTTTTATATACTTTTATTAACTACTTAAAGTTTAATATAGCTTTTTTAGCTATAACTTTTTTAAGTAAGGAAGACCTATAAGCTTTAAGTATAAAGCTATAATTTGCGAATACCGGAGTATTCTTAATAGGCTTAAAATAAGAGGTATTATATGCTAACTATACTATAAGCAATTTAAAAAGCTAATTATCTTATTAATAATTTATATAGCTTTTAAGGTATTGCTTAAGCTTTTAATTTCATTGTTTTATTATTCCGTTTATAATAAGGTAAAAAGCAGTAGATAATTTATACTTTATACTTAAGGCTTGCGTTAAGCTTTACTAGAAATTCGAAATAAATTTCTAATCCTTATCCGAAATAATCGAACTTAGAAGTCCTTAATTAGCTATAATATATCTTATAAAAGTATAAGATAACTTTTCTACGTCTATAGCTTTATATATTAAAATAAAATAGCTATATATTTCGTAAAGCAATTAACTATAACTAAAATAAAATTATATTCTATACTAGTTATAGGATCTATAGACTTTAGTAATTTTATAATAAAGTTTAAAGCATATAAAGTCTTAAGGTCTTAAAGGAACTTTTAAAGGAATTAAGTTACTATAAGGCTTATATTATATAGCTTTGCTTTTATTATATACTTCGCATAACTTAATAACTCCTTAGATTTTCTTATAAAGGTTATAGGTATTATAATAGTTTTTAATTTTATTATAGGTTTTTATAATACCTTAATATCTATATAATAGGTATAAATAAAAATCCGTTATAACTAGTTTCTTAGTCTTTAAGGTAAGGAATAGCTTATTCTTATAAAACGCTATTTTTCCCTTTTACTTAAGATTTTTATATCTTTTCTTATTTAGGTTCTTATAAGAATTCTAAAGTAATTTTAAAGTAATAAAATCTCCTTATACGTTAAATAGTATATATAACGTCTTTAACTTTAAATTACTATTATTATTTAGAAATAATAAGGTCTCTTTATAAGGCTCTTTTTTATCGTTAAGGTCTAGTTATTAGCTAATTATATTAGCTTAGTTATTCTTAAAACCTTTCTTATAAATAATCTTATAATTAAATTCCGAAAGAAATTTAGCCTATCTTATTTCCCTAGCATTTAACTACTACGTTATAGCAAAATAATTAATATTTTTATAATTTATATAAACCTTAAGTTTATATTTATTTCTTAAAATATAATGCCGAAATTCTTTAAAAGTATATATAATAGCTAAGAATTCTTTATTATAAATAGGATAATAAACTTCTACACCTATTAGCTTCTTTAAATAAAAAGCTATTAGTTTAAGAATATTGTTTTTATCGCGCTAGCTTAGTTACGCGCTTAATATAAAATTAAAAGCATCCGTTTTTAATTTTAACGGCTTTTCTATATTATAGGTATTTAATATAAGTTCTTTAATAAGTAATCCTTTAATTTTTCTAAAAGCTTTATCTACTTCTAAGTTCTACTTAAAAAGGTCCGTTTTAGCTTTTTTTAATACTAATAAAATCAGTATAATTATCTTAGAAAAGTCCGATATAAACTTCCTATAATAATTTATATATCCTATAAAGCTTTAGATTTCCTTAATATTTATAGGAATTAGCTAATTTTTAATTATAGAAATCTTTTATAAGTTTATCTTTATATAAAAAGGAGTATTTATATACCTTAAGAATTCTACTTCTTATATATAAAAGCTATATTTCTTTAGTAAGATATATAAGCTAGCTTTTCTTAATGCTTTTAGCATTATATCGACTTCTTTATAGTGTTGCTTTAGCGTATCTAAGTATATAATAATATTATTTTAATACGCCGTATAGAAACGGTCTAAATAAGAATTTAATATACTATTAATTCTCTTTTAAAAGGTTGCCGGTATATTAGTTAATTTTAAAAGCATAACTAAAAATTCGTAAAGTTTATATCGCGTTCCGAAGGCTATTTTAAATTCGTCTCCTTTTTTAATGCGTATTTAGCTATAAGTAGATTTAAGGTTAACCTTAGTATACTACTACTTATTAGCTAATCTATTAATTATTTCGCTTTTAAAAGGTAATAAAGTCCGGTCCTTTATTATATTATTATTTATTTCTTTAAAATCAATATAAAGTTAAGTCTTTTCTTTATTTTTACTATTCTTTAAAGTAAATAATATAAGAGCTCTATATTTTAATTTAGACTCTTTAATATAACCTTTTTATAGGTTTTTATCGATATATTCTTTTAATAACTTTAAATACTTCTTATTTAAGTTATATATCTTATAAAATCTAGGCTTAAAGCCTTTTTTTAACTTAATTTCGTAATTTTAACTACCGCGTAGTAGTATTAAAGTCTTTAACTTATAAGGTTATAAGGACTTAGGCTATAGCTTAAGCCTTATTATATAAGGAGGGCCGGGTCCGTATATATAGACACGGACCCGCCGTATATAAGCAGGCTCTTTATAGCTTATTATTATAATACTACGGACGGCACCTATATACTAGCCTCTACTTACTCCG
>JAPEBW010001970.1:0-16675 GCA_027405785.1 Ophiocordyceps robertsii
TCGATGCGTAGACGGGGTTCATGCCCATTAAACATGTAGGGGAGGGTTACAAGAAGGAAAAAGTCAAGTTTCGGGACGTGCCGGACGATGCGAACTGGCACTCCCTCCACGGCTTCAATGAGGGATCGGTTCTCAAAAACGCTCCATATGAAATCCAAAAGAGACGTAGCCCAGGAACGGATGGGGTTGTACAATGTCCCTATGGCGTAGATGCAGACCCGAGGTATCGACACTAAAGGAAAATGAATGAGAAAGAAAAGGTGACGAATGTGCAGATGGGTTCTCATTAGTCCGGCATCGACCAGAGATGCCGGGCAGAACGCCACGTTCATGAGATGAGCGCCATGGTTTCCCCGAGATCCGTTGATTCGTGAGTCTTGCCCGCGTCGGGCCAGCTGGGTGGCAGCACGGGGTTGTATCCGACCCCGTCTCTGTCTTCGAGCTCCTTGCATAGCACCTCGATGGCGAGATTCCACCGCGCCGCTAGTCGAGCGTTGCGCAGTTCGAAGAAGCGACGGAGCGCCTCCTCCTCACGCGCCATGCGCTCGCCGAGTTCTCTCTTTTCGACTTGTTGGGTTTCCGTGAGATTCTCGAGCTCCTCAGCCTGGCGTTGAAGCAGCTCTTCCATTCGACTGGCCTGTCGGTCTCTCATCATGTTGATTTTGGACTGATGTTGCCGCTCCATGTCATCACGGAGGTTATACTGATGCCCCAGGTCTCGGAGATTTTGCTCCGTCACCACACGTGGGGGCATCTCGTGGCTGCTCGGGTTCCGGCCCAACCCCTCACAATAGGCTTCCATATGTTTTATCCGCACCCTGATGGTGCGTTCGCTCTGCTCGAGGGAGGCGCGCAGTTCCATCTCTTCGGCGATTTGGCGATCTTCGAGTTCAGCCGCCGTTGCGACGTGCTTCTCCCTGAATTGGGTGCCCTGGTCCGTATGGGTGCTCGACAGGTTGGCCCGTTGCTGCGAGTGCCGCGCGTGGATTGCGCTCCGTGTCTCCGCCATCAAGTCGCACGACCGCTGCAGCTCTTCTTGCTGTGACAGTTGCAGACTCCTCACGTCGGGGTGCTGAGCCGAGCGCTGCTCCGCCTCTGCCGCATCGCCAAGTGCTTCTTGATTCGTGGGCGTCGACGCACTATCGTCCGAGTCGCGCCGTCTGGCACTCTCTTCGTCACTGCTGCAGATGTTGGGGCAGCCGACGGTCGGGTCCCAAACCCCTCCACAGAGAGAGCAAAACTGGGCTCGGCAGACGCAGGTCAAATGGCTCCAGTCACGAGCGTTGTCGACGAGACTGCGGCACTTGTAGCACCTCTTCCGAGTCGGCCTGTCGCCGGCCTCGCATGATGCAAGCCCCTCCCGGTCTTCCGGACAGTCCTTGCCAATCGGGTGAGCGTCACGTTTGCAGAGGGTGCAGACTCGGGTATGACACTTGTGGCAGGTCGCGGTAAAGGGCGCCTTGGGGTCCACGTGCTTTCGTCGGGGGACGAACTCGCCGCACGAGGCACCAGTGCAAAATATTCTAGACTCGAGCGGTGTGCTGAACTGGACGACGGCGCGAAGAAATGTTTCTTGAGCTGGCGGCTCAAGGACCCGCTGGATGGTGGAAGCCGACACGGGCGAACAGCAACGTGGCGGCATCTTGGACTCGTCTGCAGAGGCCTCGTTGATCTTGAGTTTCAGACAGTCGTTGCATTGGCTATGCCCACAAGGGAGAGCATGCAGTAGAGCCGATGTGCGGAATTCAGTTCGGCAGCCGAGGCAGACTCTAGACGCGCGAGACTTGTTAGCGGGTGCCTCCGGACCAGCGACGGAGACGACTTTGATAGTAGGACCCCGAAACTGCCGCGCGGAAAGAAATGGTGGCTTACAGGCTGGGCTCAAAGGACCGAGTGGGCTTCTTCCTCAACGTCATGCGACTCCGAAACCCAGACAGGCCTTTCCGGGTGCTGACGCTGAAGATGCTCTGGGCCGAGCTGTCGGTCGTGATGGACGACTTGCCAGACTTGGTCGACTTGGTCGACTCGGTCGACTCGGGAGCAGCGTCTCGAAGCGCCAAGAGCCTCTCGTAGGGTGAGAAGCTTGGGGTCTTGGGATGCCTGGAGCTGGCCTGATCGGCCGTGGCGACATTAAGGCTGGGGGGGCCAATGATGGACGAGTGCGGAGTGAGATATGTGCTGGCGGACCCATCCGAGGCCGTAGAGAAGAGCTGCTCCTGCGAGGACGAGGCGCAAGATTCAGACAGGGCAACTGAGGCGGGACGCCTGTAGTGGGAGACGGAGGGCAGAGACGCCCGGATACCGAGGGCGTGAGCCTTGGCTAGCAGCTCGAGATCGAGGTCATCTTCCGACTTGTCGACGGGCAGCTGGAGGACACTGGCGCTGTACAGCGCATTGCTGAGCTCTGGTGGTTGGCAAGCCTCGTCCATTCTCCCCTTCTTTCTCCTCGTGCTCGCCCGCGAGAGAGTTCCCTGATTTTGGTTAGGCGGGCGTAGGGACGCGAACAAAGGTGACGATGGCTGTTGATGAGCCAGTCGTCGGGTTGCGCCGTCTTGGGACCGGTGACGGGGGAGCAGGTGTTCGGAGGCGTGAAGACGGGCAACTGTCGTCAAGCGTGCACGAGAGGGGGATGTCCAGGGAAGATAAGGCTCGGCAGAGATGGGGCGGAGAAGGGTAGAGCAAAGGGGAAGGGGGGGGGGGGGTGCTAACAGAGACGTGACGATGGCGTTGGCCCTCCGATCCGGACAGGTGGGGGGTGAAGACGGGTTGTGCGCATTCGAGACAGGCACCAGATCCAGGACTTGATGGTCCTGCGATGCGCGGCTTAGTCGGACGTTTGTCGTTCACCCATCCATCTACGAGGGCTTAGTTGTGCGGATGTCTTGGAGGCTGCAGAGCTAAACAGGGTCTCATAAGTACAGTCAGGTATAGCTCCCCGAGAGGAGGAGAGCAGGGGGGCGCAAGGGCCGGCGGAGGCGCGGGACACAGTTCAAGGGTTGGGTGCGGGAGGACGGGTGGGCAAATTCAAAAAAAGAAGCAAAAAACAGGTAATGAAAAAGCACCGGACAGGCTTGAGTCCATTGCTAGCGACGCGAATTTGAGGGCACGCGCGCGAATAAGGCGGCCACTTTTCTTCTTTTCCTTCCTCCTCTTCTTCTTCTCCTCCTCCTCCTCCTCCTCCTCCTCCTCCTCCTCCTCGGCTGGAGATGTGAGGAGGCGATCCGGCGTGTGCCGGAATTAGGACTCGTTGGACATCGTACCTGTTGGGCGCAAGAGGCGCGTGTGAACATGGAGTCAACGTGATACACATACCTGGTCCCATTAATTCACCAAAATGAGCAAGTAGAAAGAAAGGGAAAAGGAAAAACGGGCAAGGCGGGCGAGCACGGACGCCAGGAAGCGGCATCTCGGAAAGGGAGCCCTTTGGCCACATCGACGCAGCCCTGATAGAGACCCCCCCCCCGTCTTGACGAGGGAGGGAACCTGAAAGGCAACAGGACGAGGAGGAGAGGGAGAGATGACAACATGCAGGTGACAGATCCGTCGACCTATCATGTTGCGCGTCCCCAGCATCCCGCCGAGAGCCTTTTCTCCGCGTAGGGCCAACCGTCGGTCGGGGAGGAGCCGTCTACGCTTAGCCTGTATTGCTTGCTGTGCAATGCCATCCGGCGCTCTCGGCTCCGTCTCCGGGCCGTCGAGTCAGTGGCCTCGAGATGTAATGACGGACCAGGCAGGTTGTGATGTTTGCAAAACAGTTCCACGTAATCGATTGGGCCTCGGTCATGCCGGGTGTCGGAAAGGGCACAAACCAAGAGGGGCGGTACCGACAGGCCGGGCGGCATGCCAATCATTGTCCGGCCATCCACTCATCTCGTCCCGTGAGCAGCCGGGGGAGGAGCAGACTGGACGGTGGGAGGGTGGGCATGACGAGGACGAGGGAGGACGAGGACGAGAAGCACAAAAAGGCGGTTATCTGTCAGCAGCTCTCACCTCCATCACTCTGGATTTGAGGAAGGACCCTCCAAGACCGGGGAAAGGCAGGTATGTACGAATACATATGAACGTGCATGATAGTACTGTATACAATCGACACTGTACGTCCGCCAGAGGACTGCCTGTAAACGGCGTGGTGTGTGTGGTGCGCGGCTTAATAAGTACAGTGCACGCCCACTGTCCGCCTGCTAGTTGCTGACGCGAGCTGTTGTTACCCGCCAGCCCGCTTCAGTCACGTCGGGCGGTGTCGGGCTTTGCACGGGCGGGACGGGCGCACAGAGAGCATCAAAACGCACAGGACACATGTCAACGCCTGCAAACCGAGTGGCGACACGGTCGGAAGCTGCCAGACGTCGGCGCAGCGATGCACGTGCAGCGCATTTGGCCCATTCATTTGCTTCTTGCCCTCCGGTTTCGAGCAAGGGCACACTTGCACTGCCGACGGTTCGTCCGACGCCTTTGCCGCCGGAGCGCACGATGAGACCAGCATACCGTGTCGAGACCACGGCGGTGACAGGAAACGGAAACGGACGGATAAGCCCTACAGTACAGAGTACGGACAGCCTTTGTCCCCGTGGTTAGTGTGCGCCACCAGTGGAACAAAAGCAATGCCAGCGCAAGAGGCAGCGGACAGAGGAAAAAGTAACAAGGCTAAAGAGGCATCTCGGGTCTGTTGGGCCACCGAGGTTTGTGTTTGGCCTGCCAGAAGGTGTGGCATTTTCTCTCCACCTCTCCCCCTCTCCCCCTCTCTCACTCTCTCTCTCATCTCTCTCTTGCATGGCAAGGGGAGAGAGAGAAAGAGGCAACTCGTTCGACTTGAGTCGAGTGCCATTGCATAGCGATTCAGCCCAGCTGGCCCGCCCATCGAGACATTTTCCTCTCAGCCTCTCACTCCCTGGTTTGTTCAAAGACAGCTAGCCGTCCCACCTGCCGCACTTCCCCCACACGGCGGCCGGGGTGGATGCTAAGAGGTACAAGTATGTACGCATCATCGCTCGGCATTGTGCTGTACATAGATGCCCTCTTCCCATTGCGTCGAGGCAATGCGAGGTTAGTGCTGGAACAGGCCAAAGGAGATGTCGGCACTGGAAACGGGTCCCTGCACTTGAGATCGCCGACCCACTGCCATCCAACCTGGTAGGGTGCAGGCTCAGACTTGACACCTTGCAGACAGAGAATGGTCGCGGCAACAACCGCTTCAGCACGGCCTGATGCCTGACTGCTTCAGTCAGTCCCCGGAATTGGAATCCCTCCCGCCATGGTTCCTCCGCTGCTTGCCTGCCAGCGCGACCTCCAGGCACAAAATATCGTCGACGATGCTCGCGGCACCCGAGAGATATCACCGCCTACTTACCGCCTCTCACGAAGTGAAAACGGGAGCTTTTCTGACTTCTTTTCTTTTTCTTACATATTTGTCACCGACGACGGGCGGGTGATGCAAGATCGCCTTCGGATCCTTGAACCGCCGCATCATCTCCAACAGGCCCTTTTCTTCTTGCCCCGTCATCCAATTTGGCTTCCCTCCGCCCCCCGTTATGAGCATCGACTGCACCGTCCACGTCCTACTCCAACCACCCCCTGGGTACCGCCTTCACACTTGCCTCGTTGGCCCTGGCCGCCCTTGGGTCCATGGCCGCTGTGCAGGGTTCCCTGCCAAAACTGAAGGGAAAGCTGTGCCCAACATGCTACGAAGCGGTGTTGAAGACGACGAGGAGCACCAGATGGGCTGTGGTGAATCACACCCATCATCATCATCACAGCGCCGCAATGCTCGACATGGGCCGCCCAAAAAAGGGTGAAAGTTGTCAAAGACAGGGCATCGATGCCGGCGCTCGGAAACAAGGCGTCCCGGTATCACTCAAGGTGTCTCGCTGCCCCGGCCCGTTTGCCCTCACAGTTCCCGGCTCATCACAAACTGTTTTGCCCATGGCCACCAACAAGCCTCAAGCCACCAACCCGCACCAAAGCTGATGCCTGGGGCCCTCCCCTTCCCCCGCTCTTTTCAACGCCTGACCCTCTTTCCCTATCTCTCTCTTTATTCGTATACTCTACTCCCCAAGCCGCCCCGTAATGGACTTGATGAGCGCCTCCCCCCCCTTCTCCCCCCTCCCCGTTCCTCTTCTATTGGCCGCAGGCTCATAGCCTCTGTTGCCAATAATCACTTGGCATTGTCACCTCTCTGTGAGTGACAGACTCGGGTACACACACACCAAACAATCACATGCCCTGCTCTCTCTTTCTACACGCTAGATGGCTCCAACACCAGCCCGGGGCTTTCGGGCACTGTAGGCTGCTTACTAAGAGCCGTTCTCCCTTGTCCACGCCTGTTCACCTGAACCTTGTCGTCGCGCGCACGCATGGGCCCCCCTCCTTTGTTTCCATCCCATAATTGCCCTGCGAGTGATTCCATCAATCATCGGTATCAATGGCGTTTATATCTTGACTTCATTGTTCTTGATGCTGCCTCCGCCGCCACCAACCGCGGACTACGGTAGGTGCTGATGCCCTCTGAGATCTGATCTGCACCCTCCTGGTCCAGCTTTCTGGTGAGATGGAGGGAGGGTTCACCGGCGCCGGCTCCCCGCAAGACACCATCCGTCGCTTAGCTTAGCCTAGGAGTATGTCTCCGCAGGTAGCCTGCCGCCCCTCCCCCCTGAGTATCTCTACCGAGGACATGACGTGGAACTGGGCTTGAAAAAGAAAAGAAAGTAAGGGCTTTTCGGCAAAAGCCCGTCCAACTCGAGCTAGGGCTGCCCTACTAGTCTTCGGGTCTCGACGCTTCCGAAAGAGACGGCTTCGCTCCAAAGAGGCGTTGCCCTATTGCCGCCACCGGATCGTTGACAAAGGGACAAGGGGGGTGGCCGGGAGACGCAAAAGAAGGCCTCAAAGGAAGAAGGAAAAGGCGAAAATTCTGAGATTTTACAGAGGGCTAATGTCGCCCAATCTAGCCTTCCAACGACAGCAGGGAAATGTTTGGAAAAGTTGTCGAAATACAGCGATTCGGAGCGAAGCGTCTCCGGGGCTAAACGATATCATCGGACGATATTAGGACAATGCGTAGGTGGCGCTTAGACGCCCTGCACGCCCCGTGTCCTGCCAACCAGACAAGACGCTCCCGAGGACTCTCGTCAAAGTCTAAATCATTCGGGGACCCTGCTTGGAGATGACAAGCTCTCTCGCCCGATGGGCTCCGGTTTATTGACGCCAACCTACCCCTGGCTCCTTTGTTGCCGGGGACGTCCTTTGGCTTGCGATCTGGCATGATGTGTCATATCCCGTGGACGATTCACCCTTCTTCTTGCCTGGCTCTCTCTATCGTACATGCATGTATCGATGCCTCCGTCGCTTCCTTCGTCTTGGGATAAGCTAATACGTTTTCTTCCCGGGGGAGGTCTTCTGCGTATTCACACACCATGTTGCACGTCACTAGGACAGTCATCTCCAGCGAGAGCGTCCGTGTTTATCGTCAGACCCATGATTCAGACCTCACAGCTGCAAAACATCCAGTGGCCTGGTGGGGAAGGAAACAACAATCAAAAGCCACACCGACAGGCCCCGACTTTCTGCGGGCATGGAGACGGCCGTGCGCCCTGCCCCTCCCTCGCCAAGGGCCGCCCCCCACGCTTCCCGTCGTTAGCTAACGTACAGTGGGATGAGGCTGAAAGGAGAGCGATGACAGTCGCGGGTCAATGTCTGGCTCGATCGGGTCAAAGGCGAGCCCGTGTTTGTCGTCGAGCCTCCGTGTTTCCTTTTGCATCTTTTGGTCTTGCTTTCTTTCTTCTTCCCCCTTGGCCCCGCGCCCTCCCCTCCTGCCCCCGTCCCCACCCGGGAGCGTTGAAGCTTCGTTACGTGTGCCGTCTCTGGAGCAGCCAAGGTTGGCCGGAAAGCTTGTTGAAGCCACAAGAATGACGACATGGGCGCCACACGGCTGGGCCGTCGATGATGTGGGAGACACACGGCTTTGGCTGCCAACAGTCTCGGCCATTATCTCCGTGGTGGCTCTCTAGTGGCCCGTCTCTCGCTGCTTGACTGGATCTTTCGGGCATGGCCTCAATTGCTCCGTAACGTCTTGGGCTGGCAGCGCCTTGGATGCTCCAAATCAGTCTGCTGTTCGTGGACCATGTTCTGCCAACAGATTGAGGCACATTCGCTCAAGGCCGTGTCCGAAATCCGCCCCGTCCTCGGCGACAGCCCAGTCGGCTTAATACTTGGACCTTTCATCCGGTATGCATGAATCTTTGCAAGGTACTCCGAAGAGTCATCCCGCTGGTCATGTTTCGCCCCTCGATTGCTAGCGTCGATGCAAAGAGGGACAAGCGCGTCCACGGCCATCACACGAGCCAAGTGTCCAAAGCTCACTCGCCGAGTTCGAATCACAAGAATTAGGCCATGGACCACGACGATATATTGCTGTGTGTTGTGGCCTGTTGCCTCGGGATGTGCAAGTCGGTCGTAACGTATGATTCCCTCGACAACACTCATCGGAATCCTCAATTTTGCCCTACCCAACGAGATAGGCCTACATGGACATCCGCACACAGCTTTAATGACTGGCCAAGAAGGCTTCATAGAGCCGTCTTGTTCGCCGACTCGTCCTGTCTATACTTGCTGTGAGCACGCTCGCGTCATGTCGCCGGGAGACTGGCCGTTCACACTGCTTATACAGGGAAGCAAAAGCGCCGGATTCCACCTCATGTTTGGCATTGACCTGCATGGTCTTGCGTGCATGTGATATCGTGGTTTTTCCCGGTCGGGATATATGCCCCGTCCCTCCCCACGGACTGCTTCGTGTGCAACCACAGGGCAAGCATGCACCTGCTCAGAGGGATCTTGTGCTGCTTTGGGGGCTACAGCCATTGATTCCAGGTCGTGAGTGAGAGGACGAATTGGCGTGACAAAGTCGTCGAGCCTGAAACGCCCAGGGCTCGCCAGGCAGGACTTGAGGGGGACGGTGTGAGCCATTCCCAAGTGCAAAACCGGTGATTGACGTTTGTCTGCGTCGTGTCATGTTCATCGCCATCTGTGCTGTCTACCCAACTCATCTTTACAACCTCCATGGCATGAACTTGGCTCGCGTTTGTCTACCAAATTCCCAGCACTCTGACCTTGGAGGAGGACTTGCTGCCCCGTGCCTCGTATTAAACTTGACATCTACAAAGGCCAGCGTGGCGGGCAAAGGACTCAGGGCAACAGAAGCTCAACTCAGCAAGTTTTTATTCCGGATGGCAACGGTCCGTCCGCCCCTTGATCCTCTCCTATGCCCCTGAGCGGTCAAGCATTTCGGAAAAAAAAAATTCGCGTGCGGGTCAGGCGAGCGATGCGGAGTTTGTTGGGCATCCATCACCACACCGCCTGACAAAACGTCGAGGTGCTTCCTGGGTTCGAGGGGATCGACAGGCAGGCGTCGTCACGGATATGCATGGACGGGCAGTCTCGGCTGCGTCGGCTTGACGTGTGATGAATGCCACTGTTCTCGGTAAGGGGCGTGCTTCCGAGGCGACGGCCCGTGAGCCCTCGGGTGCGCAAATTTAGAGCATGAGACGAAGGGTCCGGCGACGAATGCGGCAATTTGCGACGACGACAAGCTCCGCGGAGAAGATGAGGGAGTTGTTACAGTCACAAGCCGAGTTGCCGTGCGAGTGATTCCTCTGCACAGCCTCGAACGGCGTTGTGTACAAGCAGACAAGGATGGCTATTGAGCACAGGCAAGAATCAAGGCAGCATCGGGAGATATCTCTCATGGGCGCGACTAGGTTGGGCAAGGCCGCACGTGGCTCACACCTCGGTCGCTCATGCGTTGTCGTGTGCATGAGCCATTGGCGTCGTCGAGCACACACCTGTTGACGCAGAGTCCAAACTAAGGTAGCGTGTCATGAAGCTTGTCCCAAGGTCGGCTGCCGGCGCCGGGTGGCGGAGGGACACGTCGGCGGGAGCTCTCCTCCCGGATGAGGAATAATCAATCCATTGGTATCAACAGGCTCTCGTCACACGGGGCACCCGGATAAGACTCTCCACGACTGGCAGTTGCTCAGTTTGTCAAGCCGAGCGGAGGGTGCAGTCGAGCGAGCTTGACGGGCAGGGAGGGCCGTCGGCGGTCAGAGAAGGCGTGGCAGCACTGACGTCTTCTCGCATCGCTCGCTGCGACTGCCGTGAGGCTTAGCAAAGGGCGTGCATAAGGGCGAGATAGCGGTGACCCTGTGGCAGCCACTCAACTTACAAGAGGTGGTTGAGGGGCGTCACCTCCTTTTTCTGACGGATTGACGTGACTGGCCGGCCGAGTGGAAACGAGGGAGTGGGAGAAGCGGGTGATGTCTGTGGGTCAGTAAGCGTCAAGGCCAAGGGGGAAGAGAGAGAGAGAGAGAGCTGGTCGAGCTGAAGCGTGTAATCATGAGGAGCCAAGAGACAACAAACAGTAAGGGAGGAGAGCTCGTCGCCCTCGAGCCGAGTACAGGGTACAGAGTACATGCACTGCCCAGTGTCGCATGTGCATACATTCCTGGTATGTGCATATGCCCCGCATCACGTACGTAATCGGTAGTAGGGGGCACCAATTAGGTTCTGACCACCACCATTGTGCCCTTCCGTTGGCGTCGCATCAAACCACCCGCAGCCTTGCCCCGATAGGCAATATGCTGCTATCACGATAGCATCAAGAAGCCAGGCACTGCCTCTCCTCTCTTCCCCCCCCGCTGCGGCCACCACTAGGCCAGGCGCCCACCAAAGCTGCTGCCACCTCGCAGACTCCCATCACATCAACGGACAACGATTCATGCCACACCTCATCCCTGGCCCGGGTCTAGAGCGACTATCACCGCCGCCGCGCCGGGAGCTCACTGCTCGCACCTTCTACTATGGTATGCTCCCAACGAGGCTGTGAAGCGCGGCCGATGCTGCTACTCTACCCCCGACCAATGGGTAGCCGACGCAGATGAAATTGAGGTGCTTTCCCCTCCCTTGTGTCTGGCAGCGCCTGATTGGCCCGAGCCTGAGTTATATTCCGATGCTTGGGCCTCGCTGGCTCGTCGGTCGAGTTCCGAGATGGGAGGGAGCCGCCGCCGATCGTCTCCAATGCCTTTTCTCCGGGCATGTGCGTCGCCGGCGCATGACCCTGCCAAGGGCGAACGCTCCCAAGGGCTCTGAGATGCCGCATCCATGACGGGCGAGAGCCGGAGACGACCACGGTCAGCCATCGGTTCCCCTCCCTTTCCTGCCCTCGACGCCGCGCATGCTTCTTGACGCACGCATGGGGTGGCGTACCGGGCTATAGCAGCAGCAGAGCCCTTTTGTCAAGAGCGATCGAGGAGCTCGTGGCTTGTTTCTACCATCCTCCAGGCGCCCATCTGCGCGGAGCCTCGGTGTGGACTGTGTGTCGCATCCCCATGTCTCCATACGCCCCCACGGTCAGTTTTTGTGGTTTGTCACGCATCCCTGCCAACAGTGTGTTTCTGATCCAGTGCCAGGTTTCCGAGGCTTGCAGACACTGCCACAGACACTTGGTGAACCCGCTTGGCTGCCCGATCATGGCGATCAAGGGATGCGCTGGAGCCGCGTGCTCCTGTTGGATCATGATGCCCCAAAGCCCTCACGAAAGATGCCCTCGCCTCGCGTACCTATATAAGGCCCGGCCTGCCTGGCCTGGTTTCACAAGAGTTTTCTCTTTCGTCCACGACGTACTGAAAGTTGAATCTTGCTCCCACCACTCTTGTGTTTCTGAGTTTCTCCTCCGGCAACGCTCCGGCAACGGCCCAGATCGGAAGCGAGCAGCACTTGGACATGGTCACCGTCATGATGGCCTCTTCCGGGGCACTCCCCGGGACGCGCTCCCGACACAACGGACGCGTAGCCAAGCTAGCCACGGCCGTCATGGCTCTGCTATGGACTCCGGCCATTGCACTCCCGCAGAGGGACTCTCTCCGGACCTACCCAGGAGAGAAGATTGGCTGGAGACCGTGCGGGCAGGCCAAGGGCCACGATCTCGAATGCAGCGAAATCGACGTGCCCATGGACCAATTCGACGCCAGCAACTCGGGTGACAAGACGTTCAGCCTGCCCCTGATCCGGATGCGCGGCCGCAACGCAACGCAACATCTCGTGCTCAACCCGGGCGGGCCCGGCGAGAGCGGCATGGGATTCCTATACACGGACGGTGCTCATCTCCGCGACGTGGTCGGTGACGGCTTCCACTTGTTATCCTTTGACCCGCGCGGCATCAACAAGTCGCGGCCTGCGGCCCGATGCTATCCCAACAAGGAGACGCGTAGACGCAACTTTAAGCTATCGGACCCAGACGCCTTTAGCCGCAGCGAGGAGCGTTTCGCCTGGACGAAAAACTACGTGCAGGGCTGCGTCGACAACATGGGAGAGCACGGCAAGTACATCAATACGCCACAGACGGCGGCCGACATGAACAGCATTCTTGACGCCGTCGGCCAGCAGGACATGCTGTTCTGGGGCTTTAGCTACGGCACCCTACTCGGCCAGACGTATGCCGCCCTCTATCCGGAGCGCTCTAGCCGCGTTGTCATTGACGGCGTCAGCGACTATTTTGACTGGTACGAGTCGCCTATCCTACGTGGCGACTTTCTCGACACCATGAATGTCTTTGACGGCTTCTTCGATGAATGCATCAAGGCCGGCGACCGCTGTGCTCTTGCCCACCGGGCCCGGACCAAGGAGGAGCTGCGGAAGATGGTGCTGGACTTCTTGCGTCACCTGGAAACACACCCTATCCCTGTCTACGTCAACGCCGAGAGCCAGGGCGTCTTGACATACGCCACCATTCTCCAGTCCGTCATTTACACCCAACTCTACACACCAGCCACTTGGCACGTGCTGGCGCGCCACCTTGCTCAGGTCATGGACGGCAATGCGACCGAGACGTATCTCCGGTACGGCGAGGACAAGCCGGACAGCATCGACGAGACCAACGACATCATCGACCTCAACGACGGCGCGTCGGGGTCCGGACACTGGCCCCGGGGAAGACAGGGCCTGGTGGACTATCTGGCGCCATGGTACGACTCGACGCCCTTTTTCTTCCAGATGAACCGGGAATACTACGCCAAGCAGCAGTGGGCCATTGCGCGGACGCACAGCTTTAAGCCGCCGCGGCGAGTGCGGACGGCGCATCCGATGCTCATTGTGTCGACGACGTACGACCCCATCTGCCCGATGGCGTCGGCCAAGGTGGCGCGACAGGCGTTTGAGGACTCGCGCCTGATTGAGATCAAGGGCTACGGTCACTGCTCGCTGGCGCAGCCGTCGCTGTGCATGGCCAGACACCTGCGGGCCTATCTCGAGCACGGGACCGTGCCGGACTACCACACAGTGTGCGACGGCGACCGGCCCTATTTCCACCCGCGCGAGAAGAAGAGGTCGCCGCGGCATCTGGCGGGCGAGACGGACGACGACAGGATTCGCGCGGCCCAGCTGGCCATGTCCGAGGTGGCGCGATGGCGACGGAGGCGATGAGGCACCTACCGGCTTCTTTAAGCTTGATGTGAAGAGAAGGGGCGACGGTCCCTCTTGAAAGGCTCTCTTGAAAGGCTTTGTTGAAAGGCTCTATTGAAAGAGGAGGGGCTCTTGGGAGGTGGGACGACGGAGGTCCATTCGTGGGGGCGGACAAAGAGCAGGGGTGACAAGCTGGGCACGTGGCCAACTGCCGCCTTGCTGCTCACCTGCGTCACTCGACGCTACCGGATCAGAGCCGCGGAAACCGGTTTTTTTCTGTTTTGGGAGGTTTCGGCTGTCTCTTTTCCCCGTTGTTGCTGATGGTGTCATTGTTGTGTGGTCTTTGTGTATTTCTTCACGGTCGATATTTGCCTCTTTTGCCTGTACAGTACATGGGTGCACGGTGGCTTCACTGTCGGCGGACTCTGGGCCGCCACCCGGTCCGCGCCTTTTTTTATTGTACCTAGGTGGCTGGTTTTATTCAATTGCATGGATTCGACTGCGCCCCAGCCTTTTCGTAGGCCATTATCCGTACCTAGTATGATGCTGTTGACGAGGCATGTCATGTGGGAGCACTGCCTACCCTGTACTACCTACTATACAGTACAGACCTCCCTCTACGCACACACACACAAGTTCCTCGGCTTGTCGGCCATGGCTTCGCTGCTGGTGAATGGCCAGGGGCGCCATGACTGCATGTCATGCCATGCAAGGTAATCTTCAATGTAGCGTCTGCAAGTGTGTGCTTGCCTTGTGTTACCTTTTGGCCCCCATGTCCCCCCATAGGAACACATGCAGCTTACTCTTTAGGTACCTACAGTACCAACAGCGAGTGACGAGATCGAATTCCGTGGTGATGGCGTGACTGAGTATGTATGTAGGTGCCTGGGTGTGCACTCGCACGTATGTACGAAGAGGTACCTACCTAACTCCGTGTCATACCGGTGATCTGGTGGTACATACAGTACATGCATGGCCTCAGTGGTCAAGCCCTGTACAGTAGCCGAAGCCTGTGTGGCCTCGCATCACAGCCGGGCCGATCAGCGTTAGCGCCGGCCGGGCCCCCACTTTCTCCGGAACCCACCAGCTCCCAGGCGTGTTGGGTATGTACATTCCAGCCGTGCCTCACTCTCCCAGTCGTCTCACCACTTCTTTCCTCCCTCATTCACCCACACTCTCTCCGACTCTCCTCCGCCTCACCGACTCTCCCGCGCCCTTCCTATAAAACGCCCGACTCGCCTCGACCTCGACCCTCCGCTCTCGTCCCATCATTGCCTTTGGCCCCTTCCGTCTACCCACCACGACGGCTGCGTCGACGCCGACCCCCCCCCATTCCGACAGGATCGAGCGTCCACAGCCAGCCCGCGGCTCCGACGCGGCCAACGCGCTCCCTCAGCTCCCAGACACCATGACTGCCTTCATCGACCCCACTACCAAGGGCAGATACCCCGTCGTCCTCGGCGACGGCATGCTCGACAGGCCCTCCAACGACATCTATACCGGCATCCGCTGTACGGCCCCGTCATGGCAAACACGTCCCTTCTCCCGCGGGCCCAAAGCCCTGCAGTGCTGACCAGAAGCCCCCCCATGACAGACAACCACAAGCCCACGCTATCCTCGAGCGATGCGCCCGCCGAAGCCCGCCTTAAGCCGTCTCTACCGGGCAAGACGACCTCGTACGACCTCTCGTACACCGACGGTGGCTCCTCGTACGCATATACCGGGACGCGAAACGTCGACGACAACCAATACGTCCTGCACTTTGACCCAAAGCGCAAGGTCTTTATCCTCGACAAGGTTGACTCGACCTTCAACATGAATGTCACCCGCCTCCCCGGCAGTTCAGACCCCGCCAAGCTCTCCCGCCAGTACCCTCACCTCGACAGCCAGAAGCCCGACGCCAACAAGGGCGCCACGGACGGGCCGAAGCCCAAGCCCGCCTCTAAGCCGGCCGCCAAGAACCCGGCGCAGCAACCAAAGCCGCGCCGCAAGACGGACAAGAAGCAGCCACAGCCACAGCCGCAGCCGCAAAAAGACGTTGCCCTCTCCCTGCCCAAGCCCGAGCCGCCTAAGCCGCCCAAGCAGGAGACGAAGAGTTCCAAGCGGGTCGACAGGGACGAGGAAGACGAGGAAGACGACGACGGCGACGGCGACCTGCTCGTCGAGTACCCAGGCGGCAACAACGCAACCGCCAAGCTGACCGACTTCTCGCCCGCCTTTCCCGCATTCCCTCCACTGCCCCGCTTCGACGACTTCATGGATCAGCGCGACTCGGAGGGCGACGCCGACGGCGAGAGCGACGACGACCTCGACCACGACTTCAAGCTGCCCAGCCCCGTCAACCACAACCACCAGGCGGCCCCGGCGGCGCCAGACGGCCACACCCAAGACGACGCCGCCGTGGACGCCGAGGACGAACCCGGCAGCGCCGCCGACATGGAGGACGACCTGGAAAAGGAAATGGAAATTGCCTTTGAGGACCTGGCCAATAGCCAGGAGGGAAGTCCCCACGGCGGCGACGAGAGCGAGATTAGCGAGGAGGACTAGCGGGCCGACGGGGCGGCGGTTCCCCGATGTGACACGATTTTAATGTTCTTTACGATGGTGGGTGGCCCAGGGCCTCTGCATGTGCCCCTTGTTTTTATCGGTGGCTCTATATTGCTTTTCGTCGCCATGGAACGCCGGAGCAAACATTTGGGATGGACGAGATCCGTCACTGGCGTTGGTCTAGAGGCCAGATATAGAGGCCTATTCGATTACTTGCGACATTGGCGACACGTGCCGTCGGCCTAGACGTCTTTCTTATGCAAAATGGGCTGACTGATGCTCTGATACCACTCTGCTGCCTTTCTATATTGGAACAAGCCTCGGCCAATGCCTGTGCCTTGGCGAAGCGTGTCATGGTCATCATGTCTCGAGGCCCCTCTTTCCCCCTCCTGTCAGCCAGCCAGTCACGGGGGAGAGAGCAAAAGAAGTAGTCGCGCACGGCGTCCCGTGTTGCAATCACACGGCCTCCCAGCGAGCAAGCCAGCCGACGTTCTCGCCGGCGTTGCGCACGACGCAGAGCCGCCCCTCGCGGCCGTCGGCCCTGACGTCGGCCAGGACCCCGCGGCGGGGCGACCCGACGGCGACGCAGCCAATGGCGGCGGCGCGGCCGTCGGCGAGGCAAAAGGAGCCCGACGAGACGAAGCCCACCAGGTCCGCGGCGCCGGGCACGAGCGCGTGGTGGCCG